>BGNK01003426.1:18951-74923 GCA_003297005.1 Symbiodinium sp. clade A Y106 | reverse complement strand
GCTAGTAGTAGTAGTAGTAGTGGTAGTGGTAGTGGTAGTGGTAGTGGTAGTGGTAGTAGCAGCAGTGGTAGTAGTGGTAGCAGTGGTAGCAGTGGTAGTAGTGCTAGTAGTGGTAGGAGTGGTAGTAATGGTAGCAGGAAATCAGCAGTGGTAGCAACAGGATAGCTCAGTACCCTCGACACCCCCCCTACTGCTGATAAACAGCTAGCTCAGGCAGATACCGCTAAGGGATGCAGACACTGCAAGGAAGTTAGTTAGCAAGCTGCTGTTTGGCGGCGGGAGGACTGCATTTCGGCATGCCCAGGCTAAGGGAGTGCATGGCAGTTGCGGTCAGAACCCCGCTCCACTTCACAGTGGCAGCGCAGTTCGAAATGGAATCATAAGGGATCACGAAACCAGCACCGCCTGGATGCATGGAACTCTCGCAGAGACGCCACAGTAGCAGAGTGTCTTGTCAGGAACCAAGCGCTTTTGCAAGCATCTGCAACAGACAACGCAGTCCCAAGCACCAGTGCCACTTCAAACAGTGTGAAACCAGAACAGGACGTTCACTCAATTGTGACTCGTCTCTGGCGGAGTCGTGCCAAGAGATCATTGCCTCCAGCCTGGATACCTCAGCCGCAAAGTGGTCCGTATGCAGTTTGCATGAAAATGCCGCCGCAAGGTGTGACATCTGCATCTATGGCAGCCCAATCCGAGAAGAGGACTTGCGAAGCCCTGGGCAGCATGAGCACTTGCAGCGATTCTGTAGATGCGGGAGCCACTTGACGATCCAAGACACTCCTGGTTTCCTGGGCTTCTCTTCTTGCGCCCTCTTCTTCCATTTGGACTCAGTGAGACTCCGTCAGCACCCGGCCCGGCTCAGCAGCTCAGCTCTTTCCGAGAAGCAGGCCGGTTGATTGGGCTTTACACCATAGCCCATGCGCTCTGCGAGGGTCTTCAGCTCGTGCACTTCGTGATCCTCCAAACTGCTCCAAACTCTGCAAAACGATCTGAAAGCACACCCCGCAGCTCCTCGACCTCTGGTGCTTCGTCTGCCGCCTGTCGAATGACATCATGGAACCTCGACGCTGCTTAGCATGATGTCCTGCCTCCTGCAATTCCTGCAGTGCGAGAATCTGCTTTGGCCGGAGTTCCTGCAGACAATAAACGACCTCCCCGAGCTTGCTCTACCGACGGTGCATCATGGATGCACGATGACCCAGCATCGCCTCTGAGTGACGCCGCCTCCGAGCTCGAGCCAGTGCTACTTCCTGAGCTCGCGGAGTTGCGTGCTACTCATGAAATGGAGTGGGCTTCGGGTGCCAGCCATCTGCTCGACACTGCGAGCATGCTGGTTGATTTCACGGGTCTCCCTGACAATGAGAGCATACTCTGAGTACTGGTTGCAGTGCTTTGGTTTTACAGATACATCGATTGAATGTGGATGCAGAGGTCATCATCAAGCAACGTAATGGCATTCGTTTGCGGCCTGATGATCCCGACACAACCAAGACTGACATACTGTCATACCGCCGTGTTTTTATTCTATATCATCTTGAGGATACGCCACAATCTGGACATTACAAAGCTGCCCTTGCTGTACCGGCAACTTGCCTCGGCTTTGCTTCAGGCTGGAAGTTTCGTATCTTAGATGATGACCGGTCGCATAAACTTGCCACAGCCAATGATATACACGACATCGAACACAATTCGTATCTTGTTTGACTTGCACGTGATTCTGAGGCTTCGGATGCTGGTTCCTAAGCCATGACAACTGTTTTTGCACTGATATGTGCGATTGTTAATCTGCCTAACATTGGTATCCTTTTCAACTGTATACACGTCTAGCATTTGCCTAATGATTCTCTGTCTGTCAACACTTGAAGAACGGGCACGGCTGTTGCCTACTTCATCGTCGCCGGACTGCATCTTTCCTACTGGGACGACATTCGCTGTGAGATCCTGGCCTCAGAGTCCCAGACTGTGGTTATGCTGTAAGCACGAGGACACCCCTCCATTGTTTCCCACGTCTATAGGGGCTGTTATCTAGTACCGCTCGTCCATTAAATCCACGATCCACGAACTATCTTGTCCTGTATTCCTTTCAACTGGATGCAGTATGCTTGCTCAGCGTCCGACAACTACTGGAGCTCGTGAATTCCTCCCAAAAGCGAGCTGCCCTTCAGGATTTGTAACTGTAAATGACTGTTGCAGTTATTCCTAAATGGACATAGTCAGTGGAGGCTATTATTGTTCTCACATGACATTTTGTTGTTGCTTGGTTCTCCAGAGCTGGATAATGCAACGTTCGCGTTAGCACTGTTACCTGACGCCTTGTATACGAGTGACACCTATGCTGGTTATGCTCCATGGCAACTTGTAATTCTGTTGGTTCATTCTCTTGGTCGATTGGCATGCTTGACGCTGTGGATATGGAAACGCAGTCATGACGAAAGCGGCTTTTTTGGGACTTGCAAGCCATAGGGCAAACTCAACCTTTTTTCAGTGTTCCCTAGTCAGTTCAGTATCTGGTTGAGGCATGGCATCTATGCTGGCTCAGGGTATCAGACATTGCGCATGAGCTGAATCATTCATCATCTCTGATTTGGGCCGTGACCATATGCAAGCATGCTGCTGTCTGGATGCGACCGGGTGCTACTGTACTTTATCGGAGTCTTTAGTTGTTGCTTATACTCGCGTTGATTTGCGGCCGGTACTGGTGTATCCTTTGCGTCAGACTGAGGCTCCAAAGGCAAGCCACTGTGTGTGTGCGTGTGTTGATGGGCTTTTTGCTACTACGGTAGTTGTCTCCTGAATGGTGCTTTTGTCCCTGCTTGGGCCTGAGGGCCGGGGGAATCAGTCTTGGAGTACGTGCTTGGTCCCACGGGGCGGCGTACTTAGCTCTGCAAGCCCTTCTTTCAGCTTGGTTCTTGGATCGCAAAGCGAGCAACCTTCGGTGTTGCCGTGCTACAGCATGTCCTGACCCTTCGCGACGCGCGAACACCGTGCAGCGATTCCAAGTCAAAAAGTCAATGAGAGCATAATAGGTTTCGTCCCGGCGCCGGAGCAAGCCGTGCAAGCTCGGACTCGCCTGAAATAGCTCAACGCACTTGACCGGCGCTCGGCCATCTCATCCTCCGAGAGCAGGCGCACACCTCGCTCGAGCAGCGGATGCAACGCGCATACCCAGCTAGCAAAAGCCGAGGCCGGTGCTGGATCGGTCCATCGCCTCCTCCTTTTGTAATTCGAGAGAGAGAGAGAGAGAGAGAGCGAGAGAGAGAGCGAGAGAGAGCGAGCAGCTTGGTCAAAGTATTAAGCTGAACTACAGACAGACGGAATGTTTTTCTCTGCCTGCTCGTCGCAGTAGCCGCCTCAGGAACCACAACATCCAAGGTGGACCAAGCCCCGGAACCTCGTTCGGGTGCCGACCGGTCACATCTTTCGAACCTCTGCGCGAGGGCTTTATGTCACCTTGCAATGTCGGGAGGCTTGGGCCTTGGGCCTCGCACAAAGCCAGACTCGGAACGAACGTGGCGGAAGGACCAGATGATACTGGTCTGAGAACCATGTCCGCGGCAGCCCTTCAGATCAAGCCGCATGCTCAATGTCCATTGTCAGCACTGTCGCCCTCTGCGCCCAGCACAGTCCAGATATATGGGCAAGGCTATGCTGAGCTATGCTCTGCTGAGAACAACCCTTGCTGCCTGGCGATGCTGCCGTGCGTCAGGAGCGTCGCTCCTGGACACAGGAAAGGGCACTCCACTCCCAGGACCGAGGACATCGTGATGCATCGTGAGAGTCAGCGGCGCGGCTCCGTGTCCGTGACTCTTGTTGAGCGGGTCGAAGCCTGAGGAAGCCTTGCCTTGGCAGAAAGTTTGACCAGGCCAAGGTCTCAACTCTGCTTGAGTCCCCGTACTGGAGGGTCTCCGAAGGTTCGGCTCATGAACCTGAAGCCGACGTGGGATACGACGAGGACCTTTCCTTTCCAGGCTGTGCCCTGCTCAGCTCCCGGCCACGGCAATCGGAGGAGAGCACTGCAAGGACTGGCCTTGCGGTGGCGCACTGCACTGCAGGGCTCACTGCACCTCTCACAAGTGCCTAGGGGCCTAGCAGATCAGATTGGATGTTGGCGACAGCGGTTCTTGCATCGCTCCGTTCCTCACATCAATCCGATGTCGTCAGATATATAAGCATCCCGAAAACGATGCCACGGTGCCTCGGCGCTTGGCCGCTAGGCACTTCAACAAACGTCCCTGCTTGGACCAAAGACACCAGGGCCTTGATTTGCATGTCGCAGTACCGGCATTTTTACAGCGGCAAGTAACGGTGATAGGTCATGCAAACAAAAGCTGGAAGTTATGCCTCTGCGGCACTTACTTGTTTTCAAGAAACCCTCTGGCAGCTCAATTTCCGCTTGATGCAGACATCCTGCGTTGCCGATGACCACCCGTTTCCCCAATGACCATTGCAACCACTGGGATCGTGAAGCTCGACGTCTAATGAAGCATCAAGGAGGCTGCTTGACATCTCAGCAAGCGCGATTGGGCTGGGTGAGACATTAACAAGGACAGGCAGAGACAGCTGCGCTGCACCTGAAACCTAACTACTAATTTGAAACTTGTGCCACAGCTACCTGCGGCGCCCTAGTTGAAGCTTGGTCTCCAGGGCCATCATCTCCGCCACAATGCGCTTGACAGCGGCAAGCCTTTAGTCTTTAGTCAGCGACGTATCTTTGTAGTTTTGAAGACTTTGGCAGACCAGCTGAGACAAAGGCCCTACCGGGCCAAAGTTCATCTCCCCATGCCCCAAGTTTGGAAACCAGAGCAGCCTGGCACAAGCTTTTGCCATGGCAATTCGCCAAGTTAGTCTCGCTGCGACCTCAGGCTGTCTGCGCTTTGCTGCTGTATCCAGCCGGTCAGAAAGCGACGTACCTGTGCAATAAACGATGGGCAGCCACTCGATTGATTACGGAAGGAAACACGGTGCCGCTGAGGAGCAGAATGCGCTGGAACCTGAGCGGCTGACAGATCCCCACCATGTGGAGCATATTGCTGCACATTGCTCTGCACATTGCTGCAGAGCTCAATGATGCTTAACACAAACATGCTCGCAATTTGTGCCCCCGCGGCAATGGAGTCCTCGCCGGACAGCATCACCAGCGTGGGCATCACCAGCTCCTTTCGGGAAAGGCTTGGTCGGCGCGCCTGTGCCATCACTTAAGTTCACCGGCCTCAGGCCACAACAAATTCTGATACCAGAAGAAATTCCTGGAGAGACTATGCCTCCGCTGCACAGAAAACGAGTTCAGCAACTCCAAACAACCGACAACGTGCTCATCACAGAATAGCCATGGCAGCCAGCACACGCGATGAAGAGCTCGCGAGCAACGAAGTAGTGCATCAGCAGCTGCGTTGGCGTTTCCGGCCGCCTGTACATGAAGTTGTAGCAAACCTCAAGTCAACTTGGCCAGAATGTATCATGCGAGCCTATGCAGATCAGAAAAGGCCCTGGCATCTGGCTTGATGAGAAGGAAACAGACTGGATCCAAGAAAGTTGCAACTTTGACCTGATCTGGCAGTTGGCACTTCTTAGTCTGAGTCCTCGTGGTCAAAGGACTATCTGAGCACATCGCCGTCTCCTTGGAGTTCTTGCACATCCAGGCCACCACGATGGAACCGAAGGAATGGCCGACGAAGTGAGCCTCCAATCTTTCGACTTACAGCGAGCAGCGAGCACCTCGCCCCTCCTCCCCCGGCATGTTTGGCGAGGCACCGAATCGAATTCCCAGCTGGCGAGCATGTCCCGGAGGCAAGCGACCATCTCTGCACTGGAAGGCACATCCTGTAGCTCAGCTCGCCCGACGGCCAGACTTCACCTCGGCGGCCTCCCAACCCCCACTAAGAATCGTCCTCGTTGATTCGCATCGAGATGTGCGGCAAGGATACCAAGAAGATACTCTTGCCCTTCGGCACTTGCCTCTTAAGGACTCAGTCAAGCCAGCAGCAGTTAGGCTCGCAGTTCCAGCCTCAGCAGCTCCGTGATGAAGTGCTCCTGAAGGACCAGAGACTACGGCGGCACGCTTGCAACGTAGTCTGCTGCAGTTAAATGTGACTGGCAAGCCACATGCGATGTTGATGGAGAATCCTTTTCGACATTCGACCATCGGCAGCTGCGATGTCAAGCAAAAACCCCTCCAAGTAACTCCGTGACTGTCTTGTAGCTAGCCACAGGGCTACAACAACTACGGGGTCTACAGGGAGCCATACTGATGCACTACCGTGAACCACTCACGTTCAGAACCCTCCACACGAAAAACTGCCATGAAAACAGCTCGAGCAGCCCAGTTGGGAAACCCTTTGCCTCTAAATATCCAGAAACTCGCCTTGCAAGCCAAGCTGCGTATGGCAGCAAGTTGACGCCCACCCCGTGGCAAAAGACGATAGGGGGTTCTGCGCCTGGAACATGTCCAAGCAATTCCCAAGAGCGAAATTCTCGAGACGGCTCTAAGCGCCGTTCTCTTGCCCCTGCCACGACGAAGCCAGTACTGAAGTGTACCACTCCTAGCATTAGGTGCCACACGATGGAAACTGCTGACAATCCAATCCGCAGCAAATAAGTTCCGGTCTTGTGCTTCCGAAAACCCAAGCTCTCGAGGTTGTAGTACGTCACGACCTTTTTACTCCGGTGCTGGGCAGCACTAGGCACAGGTTACGGCTGCATCTCGGAATAACTCACTCCGCTTTCTGAGCCCAAATCCGGAAGTGCGAGGGCCGTCACCTGGCTAATTTCATGGTCTGGCGATGCAAAAGATGCAGCTTCTTTTTGAAGTTGAGTATCTCGGCGGCTGGCAATGTAGTACAACATCGGGCGATGCTCGGATGGGATGGGATCCTGATGAATCTAGAGAAGCTAGCCTCTCTGGAGCGAATCTGCCCAATCCAAGGCTGCGGCCATCGTCAAGCGCATGGCCTCATCACGACACACAGCTTACATCTAGTCCGGTCCGATGTGCCTCTTTAGCAGCATGACGGACCTGCACGTGCGGGTTGTACCCCTCGGGGAACTCAACGCCGGCCCAAACAGCACCTGTCAGCATCCAACTAATTTCAGCTTGCCTTGGCGGTGCACAGTTACAGTCCAGCCTTCATCTACTAGCTGGACAAGTTCTGGCCACCTACTTTCGGGCACCTGGCCGGAAGCCAAGAAACTGCGAATGCCGAATATGCACAATGTCGAGGCACTTTTTCCAGTTCAAGCTCTTCGAAGGCAGCCAGCTGTCTGCAATATCTCGCGACAGTGCCGCTTCCTTTCGGAGTTGCCTGGACCGAGAAAGTCGAGCGCATTGTCTCCGTTCTCGTCGACTGCCTGGACATCAGCTCGCCACTGTAGTAAGAGCCGGCAAACGCTTCCCCTAGCACGGTTAGCCGCACAAAGAAGTGGAGTCTCCTTGAAATCGTTGCGAGAATTAGGATCGACTCTTCGCGCCAGGAGAACTTGCATGATGGCAAGGTGCCCACCACGAGCAGCCAAATTCAATGGCGAGTTGTGCCCTTTTGTCCGTACACAGATATCTGGGCGTACGCCTTCTGCCAGTAAAGCGTTGACCGCCTCTATGTCTCCCTCGTAGCATGAATTTGCTAGACGAACGCCATCCGCAGATCTGGGAGACAAACCTTCAAGTTCATCTGTTTCAGGAGGCGCTTCGAAGGTCAAGGTCACCGAACCTGGCCACGCACTGTATGCCTTGGACAGTACATCACCCAGTTCCCGCTTGGACATCCTCAATCGCCAGCCAGCCGGAACACCCTTCCCCGGTAATGTCACTCGCATACACATGATGCCTGGATCAAGGAAGCTCATATCCCTTTTCAGGTCTTCCATGAGCGTGTACGTTACGTCCACCGGATCAGCCATGGCAGTACAGCAAGCAGGGGCTGTTGCAAGCACTCATGCTCAATCACTATCGTATCCAATCCCCTTCAGCCTTTGACGGACACTTCATGATGTAGCTTGAGATGCAGTGAGGGGGATGACGAAGCGGCCCGAAACGTGAAAATGCCCGAGCCCGACTCACTGCGACGGTCTCGTGGTGTCAATCTGCTGCAGTGGCTAGAAAGAGAGAGCACGAGACGGAGACAGAGAGAGAGAGAGAGACAGAGAGAGAGGGAGGGCTGCTCCAGCACCTCGTCCGGTGTGCAATGGAAAAAGGCCCACCTCCGGCGGTCGGCTGCCAATGCACTGCCGACATGTCACAATATGTTGTGCCGCAGGGCCCTGAGTTGGCCGCGCCATCCATTCGGCAAGATTTCCACGGCAGATTTCTGCCACCCTTGCAGCTGACCAGCGGCAGCCTGTGCGACGGTCGAAAAACCTCGGTGGCCCCACACACTCTTTGCAGAATCTGCAGTCACATCTCGGCAAAATCCAAGCGGATCGTCGTTCTGTCGCTGCTGCAATGCAGGGTCCAAGCTTCGGCATCTGACAGGCTCTTCAAGCTTCAAAGAGCGAGCCCGAGGAAGCAAAGAGCTATGGCGAATTGCCCGAAAGTCGGCAACGTTGGCCAACATCAAACAACTGCCAGTTTTGCAGCAGCGGCCTTTGCACTTGCGCTCCACTCAGGCAGATCTTGAATCCCACTGCAGGCCTGCCAGCGTGTCAATTCGTTCAAGGACACGTTGTGGAACCAATTGCACCGGCAGGTCCCAACTCAAAAGCCTGAAATGTAGGCTGGCACTGTTTCTCGGTGCACTGTCGGCACGCCGGATTTCGGTCTCCGCCCCGAGCACATGGCCTTGGCACAACCCCAAGGCTTTTTGAAGCATCGCCGGTTTTCAAGCGGCAGTCAAGAGTCAAGGCCCGCGGCAGCCAGCACTTGGTCGCAGTGCAGCTGACCAGACCTGAGCCACACACAAACCACGGTCTCGGCGCACCTCTGCGAGCCCCCGAGTTCCCGGCCGCCGAAGCATTCTGCACAGGCCTGGCCTGAGTGACACTGCGCACGGCGCGCACCCACTGCAGGGACGGGCGCTTTGGGAAGCGAGCCGTATCCCCTCTTGGCCATGCAGTTCGCTGCACACACCGCGCGTCCCACGCATCGTTGGCCGCAGACATCAATCTCCTGAAGCTCGCACATGCAAAGATCAAGGCCCAACAGCTCTGAGAGCCAATCGCGGGGCCTGCAGGAAGGCGGCGCGACCGCCACCCTGCCAGGTAGCCTTGTCCTCAGAGCACCATTGCGAATCTGTGACGTCCACCGTTCACTTCCTTCGGCTGCCGTGGAGCCGAGGAGCCGACGGCCTTGGTCAGACAAGCGCTGCTCACCTCCTGGCGGCCTCCGCGCCCTTGTTTCCAACACACCTGCCGAGTCGAGTCGCAACCGGCAACGGGACCGTCTTGTACGCCCATGACTCTCGCAGGTCGCCCAGGTCGGCTCTCTCTCAGTCTCCCGACTCTTCCCCAAGCCGTTTTCAGCTTCCCAGTAGCATGAAGTGCCCTCTTAAAAAGGAGCTGCAGCCCTAACGAAGTGGCCGAAGGGAGTGACATGCCGACACAAGCATAACCAGCACTACCCAACCAAAAAGACAGACAGCAAAATCCTGCCTGCTCACCTTTGTACAAGTTTGCACAGCAAAATATTAAACAGTTCTTGTGGAATCATTTCGCTGGAAAGTTCGTCTGACCCTCAGAGCGGTTCCACGTAACATCTTAAGCCAGATGACATGCCAATCGTGAGCTGCGCGTCTGCCCGAATGTTTTCTGGCGCGACTGCAAGACGCAAGCTGAAGTTCCCAATGAGTGAGCACAGCATTGCCTTCATCTCCAGCATTGCTAAGCGCTTTCCGAGGCATTCACGTGGCCCTGCATGGAACACTGGGTTCTCATAGGGTGACTTCGCGGCTTCCATCTCCAGCCACCTCTCCGGGCGAAATTCGGATGCGTCCGAACCCCAAATCTCCCGAGATCGGCCCATGGCATAGGACATGTAGATCAGGGCGGCTCCTCTTGGAACATGAGTCCCATCGGGCAGAGTGTCAGCACTGGCCACGAACTTGGGGTCCAAGGGCACAGATGGGTACAGTCTAAGGCTTTCCCGTATGGCAGCCTCGAGGTACCGAAGTTTGCCGAGCTTCTCGTAGTCTAAACCCTCCGCATTACCACAGACTTCCGAGATCTCACTCCGGACCTTCTCTTGCACCTGTCCGCTTCGCATCAGCAGAAACAAGCACCAGGACATGGCTTGTGCCGTGGTGTCCCGCCCCGCGATGAGGAAATTCAAGACCATGTCAGACAAGAAGTCCGGCGACAGCGAAGGATCGCTCTTCATGAACAGGCCAACGAAGCTGTCCCCGGCTTCCGTGTCGAGCTTCTGCGACAGCTCATGGATGATCTGCATGCTGTACTCCTTCAAGACTTTGAAATGAGCTTCGGCCTTTCGTTCATACCCCAGCCCAAGGAACCTCAGAAGACGCCAGCCTGGAATCACAAAGCGCCAGAACAAGCTCCGCTGGGCCTCGTCGAAGGAGCTGAGGAAAGGCGAGTTGGCATTGTCCAAGGATCCGACGGATGCTCCGAAGCCGATTTCCCCGATTGAATCCAGCGTGAAACGGTTCAGGATGTTGAACATGTCGACGTCCCCGTCATGAGCTCGCAGCAAGTCCATGACCTTATTGCAGTTCTTCTGTACAACTCTCCAAATGTGATTCTTGAATCGGTTGGCCGTGAACATTTGGGAGGCTGTCTTCCTCTGCATAACCCAGTCCTCACCATCTGCATTGAATATGCCCTTTCCAAGCAAGTCGTGGGTGATCGAATTGAAGAAAGGACCCTTGGGGTAATTGCTAAAGTTTTGTTTCAGCATGTACTCGACATTTCGGGGATCACGAGTGATGACCAAAGGTGTCACGAAGAATCGGAGTATGCCAAACTGCAAGAAGATGGTGTTGCCCTCTTTCTCATGCATCTGTGTGAGCTCCTCCAAGAAACTGTATCTTCGGATAGCCGACCACAACCTGGGCAGCACTCCCAAAAGACTTTCCCCACCGATCTCGCTGCATCCTTTGGGCTGACGCTGCAAGAGGGCAGCTGCAGCAACTGACGCGGCACCCAGCGCCACGCACGAAATGCCAACATTTGCCTCCCAATTCCTTGAACCCCAAGTCCTCACCAGACTCATGGCAAGCACGTACAAGCTACACCGTTGTGCTACACCTCTGCAGCTGTGGCGTGCCAAAGGCTGAAGCAAACGGGACTGACCAGCATGTGGTAGCATACGCAGCTCAGAAATCGACAGCAAGCACACCATCTCGCAACATCCAAGCAAACTCCCGCCCGGGATTCGAACTCGAGACGCAACATCAGGAGCGACAGGAAGCTGGGACCACAACAAGGGCAATCGCCGCAAGAAGTGCCAGCACCTCTCTCTCACACTGACGACACGAAACTCAGAGTGGGGTTTGGATGGCACGACTTCCCCCGGCCTGCCATCCCCGGCGCGGAAGGCTCATGGCAAACAGCATGCATAGGAGCTCTGATCGAAAAAGCATAGTCTCCAAAGTGCAAGACTTCAGGCCGCACGTTTATCAAAGCCGGCGCTTGCGACTCGTGCGTTTGACGGCTGCAAATCTGCGCAACTTGCCAGGCTTTGAACCCCAAATCAGATGTAGGCAAGAATCTCTGTTCTGCTCCTTCAGATCGGCGGAAGCTCTCTGAGGCTAAGGTCCAGGCCAGCCACTAATTTCTGCATGCTTCAGCCTCGCATGCTGCGGTCATGCCGAAGAGACACGGCCCTCGGGAAGTCTCAGGTTCCGTCGCCATCATCTCTGCATCGTCCATGGCGCTCTCAAAAGCCATCCGCTCCTTCAGCAAAAGCTTTTATCTGCATGCATCCCGCACTTCGGCAGCGAGGGGCCGCTAGCGGGTGCCTTCTCGCTTAGCAGAACTGCCGGCGCCATGTTCTGCGACTGGGAATTAACTGCCAGGTCAAGACGGTCACGGCACGGCCGGCACGGCGCTGAGAAGCCGACCAGCGCCTCTTTTGAGAGTGTCCCATTCTCGGAGCAGCTCCTCAACGTTGGACTCGTTCCTCTTTGGGCGGAGTGCCTTCAGAGCTGCATTCGACTCCGAAACTCAGCAGCAAGCTTCAATAAGGATGTCATCTGCAGTTCCATCAGAGCTTTCCCAAGCAGCCAAAAACCGCTTTGGGCGGTGGGACTGCCACGGCTACATGTTAGACTACTGTAGCTGGAAGCAAAGCCAAGCCAGCAATTCAAAATTCGTAAGGAATTCCGCCTAAGCTGAGGCTTCTTTCTTCGAGCCTCCTGCAGATCCTGCATGCTGGCCATACTCGCCTGAGCACATGGGAAAGAAGCTCTTCGCCTAAGAAGCCCTTGGAAGCCCTTACTAAGGCCTTGGGAGAGAGATGCGGAGTGATCCGGCCCTGGGAGCCTCGGCCGACGACACGCATGGGGTAAGAGGAAATCCCTGTGTCTCTCACGGCTCCGGCCGGAGGGTTCCAGCAGTCGGCCGCAGGCCTCCGACCAGAGCTCAAAGCGAAGCTGAAGGGATATCCACATCTTGCAACTGCCAGGCAAGAGGCTTGCAACAGCCGAAACCCGACTTCAAGCGAGCTCGGATCATCGGTGCATCCCTGGCGGTGGACAGAAGGAGCCTGAATGTCTTGCGTCGCTTGCAGAACTCGGCGGAGGACATCCTCAGCCAGCAAGAGCGAACGCAGCGAGGGCTGTGCGCAAATCGAAATTTACAAACTGACGACATCTCCCTATTTGCAAGGGGCGTATGCTGCGGGTTTTCAGACACCGCCCAGCAAGGTCCAGCAGAGATGACCGGAGGCCTTTTGCCCCCCTGGTCACCTTCAGAAACTACTGCTTTCTCCAGCCAGGATGTAATCTCCGTACCGCCCAGCGTATTCCTCGGTGACGTCGTGGGATCCGCGTGCTCGCTGCAGTCCAGGTAGAACTTTGCATGTGGGGGCCCCGATGGCTCGAGACACTAATCTTGCAAGTACTGTGCCTCCAGTTCATACAGCAGACCGACAGCGGAGAGGCTGCAGCTCCCTTTCTCCAGCCCTGCCAGGGCGACTTCATAGGTGATAACCTCGGTAAGCGAAGTCGGACAGCTGCTGACAGCCACAACCGTTTTTGCAAACTGATTATAAACTCAATGCCATGCCGCGTCCATCTGCAAATTGTATCCGCTCATCTCCGACATCAGCGACAAGGCCAGGGTCCACTTGGAACTCACCGAGCACGTGCTAAGGGCAGCATTGTACGAGATCAGGTCGAGCTGTAATGATCTCATCTTCATCTCACTGAGAAGCCACACTGCGTGAGCCCAGGAACGTGCCTTTTCACAAGCACTGATCGCTGAGTTGTATGTGTAGCAGTTGGGCTCCACTCTGGAGTCGGGAAGTCCAAGCATGTGAAGGGCCTCACGCCAGCGCCCAGCCGTCTCGCAGGTGCTGATCACCGCGCTGTACGTCACGACGGACGTTTCCATTCGCCGGAACCTTCGGAGACTCCGACATCAGGCCAACCGAACCCAAGAAAACCAGCCCCAGCTGCGACGTGCGAGGCAATGCAAGGCAGCGAAAAGCTCCCATTACAGCCAAGGCCTCGAATCAAGAATTCCCAAGGCTTGCGTCCACAGGCCGCCCTTTTCCAACGAGCTGATAACTGCATTGCAAGATATGCAATCTTCCTGTCAGGCACGGCACACGCAGACAATCACCGGCTACAACATCCAAGCTCCTCGAGCGAGCTGACACGCATCGCCACGAGCATGCCAGCAGCTTGTCTCCACTGGCCTGTGCATGCTGAAACAAATGTGCGACAAATGTCGAAACTGGTCACGACATGGGCATCATTGCAACGGCGTCCATGTGCTACACATGGGCACCTGGCTTCTCACAGGCACTGGCAGCTGCATTGCATGCGACCCTGCAGAAGCTCGCAAAGTATCTCATGAAACACACGATGCGCTCGGAGGACTGTCACACATCTCAGGGGCCGGCAAGTTAGCTTCCAGGCTGTGCCGCGAAGAGCTGTGTAGCAGAGCCAGAGCATGTTGCCAGTGGTTTGCGGAACCACAGGCTGCGATGGCAGAGGCCACGGAGACAACCTGAGGAAACCAACTTTGCACTTTGGGCGAGTCTCTTGCAGCTGAAGCTGTCTTCTGGCAGGGCACCGTCCTCTGAAGGCTGGAGAAGTACATGCTGCCGAGAATTGACAGTGGTTGTTGCCATTTGGCCACCGCCTCCTTTGATGCAAAGATCTCGACACGCTCATGCGGTTGACTCGCAGTGCTCAAACACTGCACATCCGCACATCCTTTCCCTTAATGATGCACATGCAACCATGGCATGACGGATATTCCACGCGGCTATTAGACTCGTTCTTAGCTGCAGGCTCTCGATAAGTCCGTTTTTAAACGGATCTCGCTTGACCTTCTAAATGGGGTGGGCACCCGTTAAGTTAAGGTGATAGGCGTCCACCAACCATACAGGATAGAAAACACTGGCCTAGAGGCCTGCAAAGCCTGTGATGCCTTTGTCGACATGACCCCAACAAGGCAACTTTGTGGGCTGCAGAAGCACTCTGAATTGGACAACTGAGCTACTGAACTTCACTGAGCCTTTCAACGCAACTCCTGCACACCTACGGCTGCGAGTTGCTTCTGTTCCCAACCATCTGAGCAAGCCCATTCCAGGAACACCCTGAACGCGGGAAATGTATCACAGTGGGCAACAGGACAGCTGCAATCTCCCACCACGTAGTCGCAAGGGATGGTATCCGTTCACGGCTGTGGGGACGGGAACGTATTGACACAGCCAATGCCAAATCAAAGGAGGGCTCCAAGACAAACTTCCAGACATTGCAGACTAAGCAATGACCACCCAACAGCCCGGCAATTAAACATAAGGCTTCGTACGCTCCCTTTCGTTTTGTCTGCGAGGATGCAGAATCTTGTACCAAAGGAAAGTAGAGGCACAGCTTTCGAAAGTTCGCTTTGGCTGTTTTTACAAGCCTACATTAAACGTCTTCAGCCAAAAGCTTTTGAGGCCCCACATGCAGCTTACAATTCAAGACGACATGCTGCACGGGCATCTCAGATACCCTTACAAGTCTAAACGGGTCTTCAAGCTGCGCACTCGAAAAAGAGAGGAAGGGCTCTACCAATACCGAGAACACGCGCGCCTTATCGGCCATTATCCGTCAACTTAAAATCGGTTTTTTAGCAGAGACCCCTCTTATCCAAAAAAGGCAGGCGAGGAGAAGCGGCAGAGCCGCTGCTGGCAGAAAGAACCTGGGCGGGAGGGTGGGAGCCTAAAAATTTCCGGCTAAGCAAAACAAGTTCGCGGCTACGCCTTAAACTACCAAGGTTACGTCAAAGGCTTCGCACGCTCCCTTTCGTTTTGTCTGCGAGGGTGCAGAGTCTTGTACCAAAGGAAAGTAGAGGCACAGCTTTCGAAAGTTCGTGTTGGCTGTTTTTACAAGTCTACATTAAAAGTCTTCAGCCAAAAGCTTTTGATACCCCACATGCTGCACGGGCATCTCAGATACCCTTACAAGTCTAAACGGGTCTTCAAGCTGCGCACTCGAAAAAGAGAGGAAGGGCTCTACTAATACCGAGAATACGCGCGCCTTATCGGCTATTATCCGTCTAAAATCGGTTTTTGTAGCAGAGCCCCCTCTTATCCAGTTCCCCCATGCCTTGCAACGCGATCAAGCCGCAACGTGTGCCGGAAGACAGAGGAAGGAGCCTTCAACAAAGGACGCGAAATGTCAAAAGTAATCTCAGCGCTACACCGTCGTTGATGTAGATCCGGGCAGTTCTGTCTGAGCCCCACCTGCCCAGCTGGCGGACAGAGTCGAAAGAGGGGTGTTTTTGGAAGTACATGGTTGCACCGCCTCGTCTGAGGCTGTAAGGGCGGAAGCCCCATTCTGAGAGGCCCAGCGCGGTGAGAACTTGATCAAACTGCTGGCGAAAGATATACGATGAGAAGAGGGCAAGAAAAGTTTGTGGTGGCACTTGAGACTTCCATTTGGCCAAAGCGCGGCACACAAAGTCCACCCTCAAAGTCATGGAGTCCTCTGCTCCAGTCCTCTTTTGGTAAACCCAAGGTTGAGGATGGCAAAATCTTGCTTTGGACTGATCTGAACATGGCAAGCTTGAAGAGCCAGAAGCTCCCCTGTTCGCAAGAGACAGCAAAAACCGACCAGGAGTGCCAAAGACATCTCCGGTTTGGTTTGAAGCAGCAAGCACCCAGCCAGGGCCTGCAACAAGTCTTCAGGCAGTGGAGCTGCCCGGTCTGGCATTTCACATTTCTGCCACGTTTTAACCAATCTCCATGAGAGGGCCAGACAGCCACGAAGAAATACCATCAATCTCAGCGCCTTGGACTTCCGCATGGGTGGATTGCTTGACTGATTTACCGCTGTTCAGCAGTAGCCCTGCCCGATGATACTCATCCAGAAGCAGCTCCAAGTCAGGCGAAACTTTCCCCTCAAGCAATGAGCCCATGTCCGGATTGACTTTTTCCAGGTCGAAGTTATCCCAGTAAACCCTCCACATAGGACTAGCGCTAGTAGCCGCTCTGTCTTTCCGAATTTCCGCGCTCGAGATCACTCGAGTGGGTCCGCCCTGAATCTTTCGAATAAGCTTTTGATGCAAGTGTTGAGCAGCTCCAACTGAGTTGAGGTAGCCCATAGGCAGAACTTTTGCACACAAGTAGCAAGGCTCTGTGCAATGTGGAGGGACCAAGTTATCAGGAACCCGACGATTGAAACTCAGCAAAGGCAACCAACTAGAGGGCATGCCAAAAAGATAAAAAATGCACTTCAAATCTTCAGAGGAGACCACAAGATGCTCATCCGGGTGGAGTTGGAGAGAATTCATTTGGGAAAGAAGCGGCAAAGTACCAACGTCTCCCTCAACTGATTGGGAGATGGAGTTGAGTGGGATGAGATTCATGATGAGCCGGCGAACGGAAACACCATCTTTGACTCTCCCTTTTCTATCCCGAACATACCGTTGTGCACAGGCTCGCCCCCCGCAGTGATCAATGCCGAGCGAGGCAGTATGGCGCACAGGTCATATTGAACCAAGCCCTGGCCAAAACACCCCAATCTTCATCTTGTACCGTAACCCTCGAAGGACGAACTGGACGCTCCTCAAAACCAGGTTTCAAGTACTTTGTTGGATGCAACAATAGATCTCGCACGCCGTCTTCTGCCAAATCCAATGCTGGAATACTCGCAATGTGCCCGTACGGGAGTGCTGGCCTGATGTTTTCCCACGTGGTCCAACGTGCCACTGTCACCTCCTCGCCTGCATAAGAAATCCCAATCCACCGTGATCCACCTCCTCAATAACGAAATCGTTCTCAATAACAAGGTGTACTCGACTGCGCAAATAGGGTATGACTGCTGCTGTAAAGGTGTTCCCGGCCAAGCTGCAAAAGATGAGTCTTGACCACCATGCATATAATTTAGCCTTGCCACCAAAATAAGCACCCACGAAGCTGCAGGGTCATCTTTACTGGTAGTAGAAGATGAGGACTTTTGCCCAGGCAGTGGCAGGGGAAAAATGTCATCACGACCCGTCAAACCTTCTGTACCCTCGCAGAACTTCTTCAACCTAATGCCAAAGGAACTCTGCAAACATCTTCCCAGAACCAAATCCCGAATTGAAGACCCCAGCCACTTCGAACTCAAGGGAAACTCAAACGAAGACTCATCCAACCCCTCATTGCCGACGGGCAGCTCTGCCCCCACTGCTGCGTCGGCCAAGGGTCCGCTCCTTTGACCAGCAGCCGAAGCACACGATACCCCTACCCTCAAAGGAAGAGGAGAGCCGGGATCTCGGTGCTTCAGTGTGGGCGAACTGGATGCACGCGTGCGGCTCCTCCGTTGTCTTTTGTTCCTGCTCCCCTTCAGGGCCTGCTTGAGGTGGGGATCCAAGGGGCTCCCCTCGGAAGAATGATCTCCTGTTAAGTTTTTCCTCTTCTTCTCGGCTTGGCCTTCGCCTGACACCCTTTCCTTCCCGAGAGCGCCTGCCCCGTAATCTCCCGCAATCGCTGCTAATTGCTCCTCTAATCGTTCCCCAGCGGCCCTGGCCTTCACCTGAAAAGCTCGCACGTTTCCTAACCAGAGGGCTGTGGGGTCTGCTGGGACCAATTGTTGTCCGTGTAAAGTGTTCGGGACGATAGCCGTTCGAGGGCATCCTGCGGGGCAAAGGTGAACGTAGACTTCGGGAGTCACACCTCCTTGTGCTTCGGTCTCGCACCATTTTATCAACTCCCTCTCACAACCAACTGCAAATTTGAGCCACTGCTCTCAATGCTCACGCGCTCCAGCTCACCAGCAACCAAGGTGTGTTTTCCCCAATAATCTCCCAAAATACAATACTCGCCTCCTGGCTTCCAGAACGTAAGCGGGACTTCTGCAATCTCAAGGCTTTCACCTTTGCAACCGACCCTTGTAATCAAACACCTTGCCCTTGACAAAATACGAACCCTTGAATGTCCAGAGTCCTTTCCACCCGTGTGTCCACCACGCCTCCACGAGCTTGGTTTTCTCAAAACCCTGGGGGGCATCAAAGCAATGAGGCGCAAGTGAGAATCAATCAAGGTTCGAGTCAGTCTGTTCGTCGGAGACCTCCTCCCCGATGCAATCTTCACGACTCCGGTGGATCGCTGACCGGGCTTCGTCGGTAATGAAGCTGGGACGCCTAGCTTGAGGAGCCGAGCAAGGTGGGTATTTTGCATGACAGCCAGGGTCTGCATATACTTGTCCAGTGGCGTCAGGAGCGGACTAAACCAAAGCCACGAGCTAGCAACGTATCTGATGTACATTCTGCAAACACCAGCGGCAGAGTGCCAGCTAAGCTTACGACACAAACTACTGTGTTCACACAGTTTCTGATTGCTAGCACGCTGAACATGGGAAAGAAAACTGGGTGTGAGGTCCTCGACAAATTCAATGTTCTTCTTGAGGTACGTGAAATGAGTGGCCAAAGAGCACTGCAGAAGCGGATAGTCAGGCTGCGTTTCACTCAAATACTTGACGCCAGCAGCGAGACTGTCAGGGGGAGCCGCAACAGTCGTCTTGTCAAGGTTGAGAACAAGCCCAGCTTGTTGCAACAATTCAAGCAGCAGCGGAAACTCTTTAGCAGCTTGCTCTCTGATAATGATATCGTCAATGTAGGCCCAGTCGAATACTTGGAAGGTTTGGGTGGCACCTCTAGCTACTAAGGTAGCGTTGAAGCGGGACAGAATGGCATCAATCACATGCGAGAAGACATATGACGAGTGAGACCCTCCTTGCTGTACTCCTCTGTCTGCAACTGTCGTCCACTCTTCTCCAGCTCGAGCAAAGTGCATGACAGGAAAAAATCAACTCTACAAGCTTAGCCCCTTCAAGACAATACTCCGGACCAGTATTGTTGTAAACATGCTCGGCAAGATGCTTGTACTGAATGGAATCAAAAGCAGCACGTATGTCAAGTGATACCCATACAGAGTGCGCATCCTCAACAGTCTGATGCGTGACGACGGCGGCGGTGCAAAAGAGGGCATCAAGCACTTGTTTGCCATGTGCCCCTCCGAGCTGATCCGCCATTCGAGGCCACGTGGATTGAAGTCGATTCGCGAGTAGGCCAGCATACAGCTTTTGCAGCGGTTCTAATTGCGAAATCGGCCGAAACTGCTTACTGAACGAGACCGAAGCAACCTTGCGAATCAAAACAACCCAGCAACCCTTGAACTTCTGAGGCAGGGTACCATGAAGAAAAGTCTGGTTCAGGAACTGTTCAATCAAATCAACGCCATGGGCATCCTGGGAAATGCGTCGTAAGAGATCAGTGGATATACCAGACGGGCCACTTGTCTTGTCCAACGACATGAGATGTAATTTGGCACAGATCTCTTCTCTGCTAAAGGGCACAACGCTACCACTGCCAGAAGACTTCAGGCTTTGAACATAGTCCTGTATTGTTTGGATGTCGTCGTCATCGAGGTGCGCACGGAAGGTGCCATCAAGATGTGATTTAAGCTGCTCGGTGGCCGCGGCAATGGTCAATGAATTCATCACAGCGGGGCTTGGGGGTTTTGCGCCCCTTGAGATAACGAACGGCGTCATGATCTCCCGGGCTGCTTTCTGCTCAATCTCCGCAACCCAACGCAGTATATCAGTCAAAAATGATACGTTGCATGAGACAGTATGTAATCGAGAACGATGAGGTCATGGTCAGAGCCTATTTCTTGCCTACCTCCGCAAACAACTGAAGCGCGGAGACCCTCAATGCCACGAACAACCGACTGACAAAGGTTGCTGTTGACCCAGAAATAGTCAAGCTCTCTCGACGTGTGATTGCCATGCCATGTGGACGAGCCCGAAGAAACACAAAAAAGTCCCAGCGGCTCAAGGGCACTTTGTAGCATACATGATCTACGATCGTCGCCCAATGGAACACAATTGAAGTCACCCATAAAAAATATGTCGCTGCCACGTATGTTCTGAAGGAAAGATTGTAACTCTGCAACTGTACACTCATAGCAGTCATCGGTGTCACCACTATGCGGGAAATGCACTGAACAATACCATTGATGTCGTCCCGATTTGTGTTGAATATGAGCCCCAACCACGAGTCGCCGACGCCCTATCGAGTAGAATCCCTTGGCTAAGGTGGGAATCCAAGCACAGTGAGGGGGCAACAAGAAGAATATAGTCGTCTAATTCGCGATGTTCAAGGATTCGAACCTCTTTGAGGGTACCATCCTTGTAAGCATCATCATCCGTGAATTCTGGGTGCCCACCAAGCTCCTGGAGAGCCACGACGTCAAAGTCATCGTTGTTCTCAAGCCAGTCGCCTAGAGTCGTCAAAGTCTTACCTCTGAGATTCCAGGTGGCTGCCTTCACGAAGAGGCCGGGTGGTAAACCAGCTGCTTGCACTGCAATCTGTAAACTCTCATTTCAGCCGGACAAAATGCCGGTCTCAACTGCCGACACATCCAGGCCGCATGCGGAGCCAATGGCACTAATGTTGAAATGAAACCTAACCGGGGCATCCTCTGGACGTGCGCCTTGCGCAACTGTGCATGAGATGACCTTGTCACCATCGTTATGCCGAAGCTGGCTCAACTCACCAGCAGCACCTTGCCTTTGACCACAGTACACAATCTGTCTGCCATAGTCTGCTTCAACTTGTGCATGTTGTTGCGCAGGGAGGGTGCCGCAGATGCGAGTGTAAGCTCTCTTGGCGGGAGTCCTTGAGGGTGAGATCCAGATTTGGGATGTGCTGGTGGTTGCCGGTTGAGTCTTGTCGTACTTCTCCTGTAGCATGTAGAATCGAGTCTTCGAGGCCTCGAAAGGGAGATGTGGAAGATAAACATGACATGTGGAGCAACGTCGCCCATATCACACGACTTTGTCCACGGTGACCTCGGTCATGGTTTTGATCAGCACCCACGCGTCATTCTCCACCGTAGCCCTTGCTGAATCCTCGGACCAGCCTCCCAACACCAGGTGCGAGTAGTCAGTATCATCACTTGCTGGTGCCGATGGCGAAGCATTGGCAGCTGGTGTGCTGGCACTTGCAACGAAGTACCCTGGAGGAGGAATTATGGCACCTTTTCCTCGCTTGATTTCTTCGATTTGTCCTGTAAAATCAACCAAGCGCTCTGCCCTGCTACTCAAATTTGAACGATCTACCGCCCTTTCTTCCTCGACTTTGGCAAGCCTATCACTGAACTCCCTCACCTGGGTTCCGACGACCTTGAGCTGATCTCCGAACACTGCCTGAAGGTTGAGAGCCCACTGAGGAGGAGATTCATGCATGCGTTGCGCATGGGCTTGCAGAAGGCGCTCCAACTTGTCATCAGGATGCTCAGAACCGTCGGGCAGTGGATCTCCCTCTAATTTGACTCACTTCGAAGGACTGCCTAACCCATCAGCCATCAGCCTCAGCAAGCACTAACGCAGATCTCCAGGCAAATCGAGTTGGCTATCAGGCACGGTAGAGGCAGCCATGAGCAGGACCCTGATTTTCCTCAACAAGGGACTCGTGCCAAATGGCTTGAGCCGTAGCCGTTCAGGACTCTCGATGCTTCCCCTTATTCTTTTTATCCCTCTTACGTCTCGACCCTGACGCGGTAGCAGTTGCAGCTGGAGCTTCCACGGGTGCAGCCCCCAATGAAGATCTTGACCGCAGCTCTGTCGAAGCAATATGGCGCACCGGAGCGTCACTACGGTCACTACGCACCCAGTTAGGCGGAGGTCCCGAGGGTTCAGGAGGACGGGCTTTGATGCTTTGAGACAAGGAGACCTCGGGTTGCGGGAGCAAGGCCTGGTAATCTGCTGGAGGGCCCCCGAACCGATTGGAAGACCAGTCCCTAATACGAGAGTTGAAGACACGCAGCTCATTAAGAAGATTCTGATGCTGATCAGAAGGTGTGAGATTTGCGATCTCCCGGAATCTATCAATCTCTCTGCAAACAGCGCAAGACACAAGATCACTATTCTTCGGGATCCGGGGCTCCAGACAGGGCTCGTTCCCACGCCAGTGACACTTCATACCTAGAAAACTTAAGCCTAAAAGTTGCGGCTAGGCAAAACAAGTTCGCGGCTACGCCTTAAACTACCAAGGCTACGTCAAAGCCAAGCTGCAAATGCAGCCACCAGTATATTGGAGTTCACAGCTGTAGCTTCAAGCTGCAGCTGCAGGAACGACTGAAGCTGTGCGGCTGCGACGCGCCAGCCCCCTGTGTGGAGACAAGACAGCGAGACTTACACAAGCCACGCACGCTGCACATGCAAGATACATATCAGAGCTCAAGGGGATCAAGTGTTCCTGCGAGCCTGATTCACAGGCTTTCATAGAAGCACTGGCACTGTAGGCATCAAGCAGCAAGGCCCGCTGCCCCATCAGCTCCAGATCAACCATAGTCTACCGGGGCACAACAACGCGCCAAGACTGAAATGGAGAATGTGACGATGTGACGTGGTCGTTGCGAGCACAGGAGCCTGTGCCCAGAGCGCCTTTCCACAGAATGACCGCAAGACGGCATTGTGGAGGAGGACATCGGCCTCGTGGCCAAGTCTTGCCAGGACTTCGGGCGTTTTGGCGACAGCTTCGTGCTCAAAGCAAGTGCACCTGAAGACTCCAGAAGCGCACGCCATCGAGGAGGCACGCAGACCACTCCCAATAGCCTAAGGGCATTACCAGATCGCAGAGGGAAACGCTGCGAACACAGCGTCTGAGTTTGCGAGTCTGGCTGCTCTTCCTGGCGCACGAGTTGATGAGAGCTGTCACGATAATGGCATTTAACGTGACAGAAGCCACTTCGCACACCAGACATGTTGCCAGATGCCATCGGCTGTGCTCTTGAATCTCCTGGGACAATCCGAAATCTTCCGTTCAATGCCCCGTGAGTTTGGTACCCCGCACCTTGGAAAGCAAGACCTGTCTCCACCTTGTAGCACGACATGCCATGCAATGTCGAGATCTGTCGACATGCACTTCAACCTAAAAGCTGTGCAAGATTGAGACAGGACGGCTCGGGAAGTGAAGACTTAAGAGCAGTGTCTGCATTCTCACCTTACGGCTTGAGCCGGTTGCTGCCTGTCGGCTCGGGCCAACAAGCTGGTCCAAGCACCAGCTCCACCATGCAAGGGTAGAAGCCGTGGCTAGCAATCTTGGCTTGCAGGACAATGGCAGCAACCAGACCCATAACCCCAAAACATCCCAAATCCTCGTTGCAAAGCCGGTGAAGACAGAACCCAAGCGCTCAACCACCCCCGAACCCCCTAACCCACCCCACGCGTCCCCCAAACCCAAAATGAACCGCAAACGCCACTCCAAAAGCCTTTAGTGGCTCCACCACTTCACTGGACAGTTCCGATGCCGCGTCAACAGGCTTCCGACTATCATGGTCTTCATGCCTAGTCACCTAGTCGACGAATCCGCTTCACTCATCGCCACCCCATGGAAAGCAAGAGCACAGACAATGAAATCTGCAAACAACGCTTAGCCTGTGAGGCAGGGACTTCAACAAACAATACGAGGACAATGCTTCGTTTTGCATTTGCGGCCGCCGGTTGAGCTTGCTCGTCTGCACAAGGCAGGGCCACATCCTGCCATCATGCCTTGGGCACGCAGCCTCCTGCAATCTGGCATTCGAGGCAGGACGAAGCTGCAAACGCTGTCCAGACACTCTGGATGGTTGTCCACTGCGCTCGCAAGCTGTGACAGCTTTGCTGAAGGTCGAAGAAGGCGTCCTATGTGAAAGCGCAAACTGTGAGCCAGGCCACCAAGTGTCTAGCAAGCTGGCACTTGATTAAGTACGTCAGTACGTAAGTCCTGCTTGATAGGGCAGCAACTAAACGCATGGCCAACAGCCTGTGACAGCGACTTCGAACCGGTAGCTGCTGACCCAATCGCCGCAGCTGAGCAAATTACATGAGCTTCCTTAGCTGTTCCATGTGCCTCCCCTGTTGCTCACGAAATTTGCACAAGCCCCAGATGTGTTTCAATGCAGATCCAATTTGTCAAAATCCCTCGCACACCTCAATCCCCAGCTGAAGATCGAACACGAACCAGACTGTTGAAGCGGTCGAGGGTCCAGGCGATCCACCTGGAGGTCAACGAAAACCTAAAGACCCCACCTCGACTTCGGCACGCGATCGCAAGCACAAAGTGTAGTAAAGTAGCTTCTGCGATGGGCGCGGGAAACCTGTATGCCTCTCTCCGGGCACACGCATGACTGCTGCCCAAAGTTCTGTACATGAGCAGGTCAGCTCGAAGCAAGACAGCAAGAGCGGGTTGAGGTCTCTAAAGATTTGGAGAGCCGACTTCCAAGCACTTCCCTTGTCACAAGCACTGCTCACAGTGCTTGCAAGCCTTTCTCGCATGCATCGAGAACCGCATTGTAAACCTCTGGGCTTGACAAGGAGGCCCCAAAATTCCGAAACCTCGCAAGGCTTTGTCCTTGCTTTCTGTGCGTCTTGGCACCCTGGCATCTCAGCAAACAATCTTGGGACCAGGCCGAAATCACAGCGTCGAGCCAGTGCGGTGCTCTCCTTAGCAACCGTCCGGCCAGTTGCAGACATTGCCTGAGCAAAGCTTCCTGACAGCGTAGGTGCGGCCAGAGCACTCAGAACGGCCGTGTGGGCAACAGAGTCGGGGGGCCATCCGAGCCCGGCCCATGTTCGCAAAAAGTGCCAAGCTAGGCTGCAGGCGGCACCTAAAAGTAGCTTCCCGGAAGCTTGTGCACACCATCCGAAACCCCTGCCAAAGAAAGACCCTTTGAGTCAGTGCCTCCTACACAGAGAGAGAGAGAGAGGGGGAGGAGTGAGAGGATCTGCGCACGATGCTAGGAGGCTTCTGTGCAACTGCGGGGCAAGCTGAGATGGCAGAACCGTAGGTGATGAGATATGCCTCGAGGAAGCTTTACCGGTTGCTTCCCGAAGCTCGTTTCTATGCCCTTCCAGGCGATGCATCGCTGAGACGTGCGCTTGTGACTGCAGAGATCTCGGCGAAGACCGCGTTCCGCATCACCTAGACCTAGAAGCTGCAGGCCCATGCCCAGCAAGTGGAATGCCGACACGACTTGATGGCCTGCAGCTGGAGAAAAGTTTTGACAAAAGCCAGATGACTAGATTAGGGAAGAACCCACGCGCTCTCACTAGTAAGCCCAAGCTGCAATAATTCTGTTGAGCTGCACTCCTTCAGCCAGACTGCCCCCAGCTGCGACTTCATGCCTGCACCGTCTTGTGGATTCGCCCGTTGTCTTCGGCACAGCGCAAGGATGCCGTCTCGGAGAGTCGAACTCAAACGGCGAGATGTCGCAGTGTCCCATAAACCTACTACTAAAGCTTGGGCCATAATGAAAACATGATTCAGTTGCCACATAGTACTGCGAAACCTCCAGGACCAACCCCAACCAAGCCAGGTTCACTTCGCTTTTGGGGAATTGCTGTTGAATGCTGGCCGCTTGAAATTCGAGGCTCGGCCAATCCCTGTCTACCCGAAATGGAGCAACCAAAACCCATCTTCCTCCGCTCAAAAGCAAGCTTGGGACCAAGCCGAAGACTTGCCTGGCGGCATCCTTGGAGGGATTGCAGGTGCCTGCCAGGCAAGGCGAACGCTGCCCGTGCCTGTGAACTTGAAGCCTTTGCTCAGCCCGGGGTCCCTTCCATAAGGAAATGTGTTTGGTGAACGGCACCGCATGCCTGCAAAGCTGCATGCTTGTAGAGGTAGTACAAGTAGAAGAAGACTTCCAAGCCCAAAAGGAAGGAAAATGACTCCTGACATGTGGACCAGGGCATTTCAGGCCGACCCGTTCAGGCATACTTGGCGACGTGCAGAACCACCACGGCATCTAACTTTTCAAAGTCGTGGACGAGTATGCAAGCCGCAACTTGCCCTCAAGAGCCTGCCTGAAGCCCCCAGATCAAGGCTGCGCGGAGTATTGCAAGGGCACCCTGTGGCTGCGCCTGGTTTGCAACGCTTGGGACTTCCGTCGCATCTTTCCCAGTATGCGAGGCTGACAGACATGTAGAATGACTAGTAGAATGTGCACAAAAGCCCAAAACCCCTCAAACTTCCGGCGTCGCCAAAACGCCAGCAGCACGCGTTGCACGGAGCGTCCGGACAAACTGCGCAGCAGTCGCCAAGCCTGCCATGAGGCTCTCTCTCCCCCTCTCTCTTTTTCTTTTCCTCCCAGGCTTAGGGGTTTCTCTCTTTGCTTTGCTTTGCTCTGGGGCAAGGAGAAAGGGCAGTCCCCTTTCCCCGCTCTGTCGAGCAGCCCCATCCACCATTTTGGTTGACAGACTCAGCTGTACGATGAGACTGACAAATGATTTGGGTACACTTCGTTCCAGCTGAAAACTCCACCACAACTGCCCATGCCATGCTAAAACTCCCTGGGTCCCCTCGGTAGCTGGTACCCCCTCTTTCTCGGGTTTTCCAGGTTTGTTCTACTTAGGCTTGGGCACTTCAGACTGACAGAAAAGTTTCGGGCCACATAAAAACATGTTAAGAGAGCAGGTCTGAGTGCCCGGCCTCGTTCAAGGGCGTGTGCCCCGGTGTGTGCGCAAGTGTGTATCCCAACCTACCTGCCTCGCCCTGCCTTGAACCCGAACTCAAGCCTCAAACCAGCGTTCACTGCCTGCGACCTTCCACTCAACCCTGAACCTCGTGTGCCCACATGCAGCAAGTGCTCAGACAAAGGCCACAAAAGGAATTAGTTCTCACTGAAAAACACACAAAAGGTCCGAGTCGACTCAGGCTGCGTGTGCTCACTTACGCCGTGGCACACTTGAGCTTTTGCTCAGTTGGTCTTCCGGTGGGTCGTGTACGCCGTGGTGCTCTGGTTCGGCCGGTCCAACGGGTTCTGGGGGTGGCGAAGGTGGCGGGTGCCCAGCAGGTAGTGCCCATCGGCCAGGTAAGACGAGCGTCTCTCTTTCATGCCTCCTTCTGAGGACTCCACCATGCTGCACCACATGGTCTCGGAGCCCTGGTCGCACAGCGGGTTCCCTGTCTTCTTCTTGCTGGTCCATCTGGGTCACTTCATGGTCTGCGTCATCGGGTACCACCGTCACCGCGGGCCTCCAGAACTGGGAGTCCAGGTGGTTGTGAGCTGGTGCCCCCACTTTGGTGGATGACGTCCGACTGGTGCCCTTCTTGCAGCAGGTTCGCGGCCTTTGTCATGTCCTTCTTGGCTTCGGTCGGATGCCCCACGCGTGCCAGTAGGCTCTACCCTCTTCCTCTGCCAGTTGCTCGATCTCTGCCATTTGGAGGTAGACCGTGTCGATGGTGTCCTCGTCCTCGTTGGTGTCGTCCTCGAGCTTGCGGAGCACGTCTTCGCATTCATGAACTCACGCGACCTATCGGTATGCAAATGCAAAACTGGAAAATTCAGTGCCCGCAAGTAGAGGTAAATTTCTTGAAGGGCTTCAAGAACGGAAGGAGACTTGTTGTCAAACGACGGAACACAGAACATGAGCCTGTCAGACTGCACTGGCTCTTTGAGATCTGAGTACTCAAACTCTCAATCCCCTTCTTGAGGACTGCGATTGGGGAGTGCCTCCTCCTCGTCGTCAGCTTCCTCCTCCTGAGCCTCTTCTCCATCTTCCTCCTCCTCTACATCTTGGCTCTCATGCGGCGGAGGCAGAAGAGGTGGGCCATCGTCTTCACTAAGATTCTCTAAGATATCCCTCGCTTCTTCTTCGGTTAGCCCTACACCTGCACCCTCAAGGAAATCGTCCAGCGGCTCCTCCTTGGAGAGATCTNGAAGAGGTGGGCCATCGTCTTCACTAAGATTCTCTAAGATATCCCTCGCTTCTTCTTCGGTTAGCCCTACACCTGCACCCTCAAGGAAATCGTCCAGCGGCTCCTCCTTGGAGAGATCTCCCTCACCTAAGGGATCTGGATTTTCGGGCATTCCGTGCAAACGAGGAAAACCATACGAAGCAGCTAGAAAATGCTTGAACTTCTTCGGTGCCTTTGACCTGCCTTCCGGATCAACACCGGGCACCTTCAGAGGTCCGCAGACATCAGCAGGCAGAGTGAACTGTGAGGGGTGAGTCACACCAACGTGGCGACGTCGTGAGGCGGCAGTTCTGATGCACACACTACCGTCCTTCCGAAACGGTTGGTGATTATTCTTAACATGATCCCTCCAAGCCTGTTCGTCTGCCTTTGTCTTGGCAATGCGGAACCACCTAGACCAGTTTTGGATGCTCATGCTAGCGGCTTGGGCAAAACCAGGGGCCCATCGCGCTGAATCGTGGGACTTGCGATGCAGATGAGGCGCGCAACTGCTCTCACTCTCAGGCTCTGCATCAGCTGCCTGCACAGTGACACCACGCAAGCCTTTTGCAAGGCTTAGGGTCTCGAGGTACTGCAAATCACCATAGTTTGTGCCTAAGGTCGTAGGCCTACTTATCGCATGCTCTAAATCCCCTTTGTAAACATGAACTTCAAACAACCCTGCTTCATCGGCATAGGAATTCCAAAGTCCAGTATTCCAAAAACTAGGGACCTGACCAAACAAGGCATGCGAAGGANATGCTCTAAATCCCCTTTGTAAACATGAACTTCAAACAACCCTGCTTCATCGGCATAGGAATTCCAAAGTCCAGTATTCCAAAAACTAGGGACCTGACCAAACAAGGCATGCGAAGGAGGCACGTAGCGATCAACAGGCATCGGGTGCTCAAGCAGAAAACCAACCTCAAGCCTAGTAACTCCAGCTGGCGGCCTAACCTTGCGACCGGCAGTCGCAACAGCATGAAACCAAATCTGTCGGCAAAGCAAAGCCGTCTCACTCACGATCAACCTTCGCCCTTTGTGCAGCTGACAAATCTGGAAGGCCATATAAGTCCAATGGCCCTCGTACAGGTGGGACAGCGCCATTACCATGAGCATGCGTGTCAAATGTACCGCGCAGCGGAGCACCAAGAAGATGCGACACTTTGCCTTGGACAGCACCCAAACTAGAACGCGCCAAGAGGGAGTGCGAAGGACATCTTGGTCTGAGCCTCTGGTAATGTTAATGTCCAATTCCAGGACAGCCACATTCTTGGACGCAAGGTGCGAAAAAGGTTTAGGGCCTGGGGCTCCAGCGTACAGATGAACAATCCACTCTGGGGCATTGAGCAAGGCACGACGGCGACGCCGATTGAAATGCATCAAGCCTTTTAGGAGCTCCCATCCTGAAACCTGAGCAACATCCTCAACAAGTCCCTGCAAAGCTGCTTGGGGAACATCTGCCAAGAAAGGTGCGGCCTGCAACGCTAGTTGGGCTGAATTGGTGGATCCAAGGCTCACATAACCCTGTGCATGTGATCCCACCAGCCCTTTGACATCAAGGCTTTGACAGCTCTGATGCGAGACGTACCTTCGGACATTCGCCTCCAGACACTTCAAGTCCTCTAGCCGCTTTTCTTCTAGCTTGCTGATTAGCACCAAGGCTTCCGATTCCATGATCTCTGGACACCCACCTTTAACCCTCAAGCGAAAGGCACGACCCGAAGGAGCAATCAAACGGCATCGCGAGGCAGTCCAGTCCAAACGATACCCAAGCTGCTGGATGACAGANCTCAAGCGAAAGGCACGACCCGAAGGAGCAATCAAACGGCATCGCGAGGCAGTCCAGTCCAAACGATACCCAAGCTGCTGGATGACAGAACCCAGCGGCACGATGGTTTGGGCACTGGAAGTGGGAGGCAACAGAAGAGTACGAGCAGTGGACAAACGCCTGGCCGAAGTCTCCTTTCCAGGCCAGTGACACTGCAACGGGCTGCGCACTGGCCCATTCAGCTTCGGAACTTGCAGCGCGAAGGGCATGAGTAGCCCGACTGTCTACCAAAGCCAAAAAAACTAGGACTACCATCATACCATCTACTTCCAAAAACTGCCCAGGCTCAATGGCTGTGAGATGGATGGTCTTAACGCTTGGCTTAGGCTCCTCCTGTACTGCAGGTTTGTCTTCAATCGCCGGAGGCTGCGCGGGAGTGGCTGGGGTGGATGCAGGAGGAAAGGCTTCGGAAGAACTGGCAGCTGCAAACATCATGCGCATAAACGCTTTGAAGTCCTCTGCTCGGCCTGGGCTCGCGCCCGGCTGTACTGCAATAGACGCCTGATCAGCCGTTGTAGGCCTGTGGCCTGCAGCATTGTTGGTGTTTCCTCCACCTGGCTGTCCTTTCCCTTTTGGGCTTCCACCTCCAGCTAGACGATGTGCCTCAGAGCCACACGCTAAGCACTTCTTGCTGCGCTCCTGACGAGGAAGTCCTGACATGTCGTGGCGAAAAGTGCATTTAGGACCCCGCCTACACCCCGACGTACCCATGAAGAACTTGCAGGGCTTTGAAGCCTGCGGCTGACCACTGGCCTTTGGAGATGTTCCCGGACTGGGCGTGCCTGCAGCTCGAACCTTCGGGGCATTCACACCTGTGGCCTTAGAGACTGCAAGGGCTTCCATCTCTGCAAGCAAGTGCTTGTGCTACTCAAGGACTGCAGACGAGGTTGGTTGAGCATCCATCTTTAACATGGAACGAAGCATGAACAACGAAACTTGGCTTCCTCATGCTGTGCCAAAACTTGGCTAGTGATGGCAGTGAGGCTCTTGGACAAAATGGTCGAGTCCGGAGGTGACATGTTGCAACTTTCACAGCGATTGTACCAACGAATCCACTCACGCAACGACTTCACGGCTGAGGAGGGATCAGATGCTGNCCGGAGGTGACATGTTGCAACTTTCACAGCGATTGTACCAACGAATCCACTCACGCAACGACTTCACGGCTGAGGAGGGATCAGATGCTGGAGTGGGTTGCATGAGATTTTTCTGAATAGCCTCTTTTTCTGAACCCCCACATGCTACAGATCCTAAAGTTGACACGCGCCCATCGCCCTTGAAGCAACTCAGCCGGCACTGTGGGCTCAACCTTTAGCCTATCTAAGGGTGATGACGAAATCCAAATCCCATAGGCCGTATCAACCGGGAAACCCATTTAAAAAAAAACTTTTTTTGAATCAAAAAAAACTTTCCTCAAAAATCAAAAAAACTTTTTAGCTAATCAAAAAACTTTTTCCCAATCAAAAAAAACTTTCTCTACCAGTTTACAGGAAAGCCTAGGAGAATCCGGAGATTTCGTCCCCATCAAAAAAACTTTCAGTACTAGTCGTAGTCGTAGTAGTAGTAGTTGTTGTTGTAGTAGTTGTAGTAGTAGTAGTAGGCGTCGTCGTAGTACTTCTAGTAGTAGGTAGTAGTAGTAGTAGTAGTAGTAGTAGTAGTAGTAGTAGTAGTGGTAGTGGTAGTGGTAGTGGTAGTGGTAGTGGTAGTGGTAGTAGTAGTAGTAGTAGTAGTAGTAGTAGAGTAGTAGTAGTAGTAGTAGCAGTAGTAGTAATAGTCGCGGTGCTGGTGGTGGTGGTGGTGGTGGTGGCCTTCCTTCCTTTCCTTCCTTTCCTTGCTGCCTTCCGTCCTTCCTTCTTTCCTTCCTTCCTTTCTTCCTTCCTTTTTCCTTCCNGTGGCCTTCCTTCCTTTCCTTCCTTTCCTTGCTGCCTTCCGTCCTTCCTTCTTTCCTTCCTTCCTTTCTTCCTTCCTTTTTCCTTCCTTCCTTCCTTCCTTCCTCCCTCTCCTCGCCTTGCTTCCCTCCTTCCTTCCTCCCTCTCTCTTCTCGCCTTCCTTCTTTCCTTCCTTCCTTCCTTCCTCCCTGCCTTCCTTCCTTCCTGCCGTCCTTTCGTCCATACTCCCTTCTTTTCTTGTGTGACAAAGGGAAAGTTTTTTTTGATTGGAAAAAAGTTTTTTTTGATTGGAAAAAGTTTTTTTTGATTGAAAAAAAGATTTTTTTGATGCGCATCCCGTATCAACCACATCCAAAACCTGACGCCACCACTCTGCTGCTGTGTCCGAAACATCACCGACCAAACCGCCAATCACAACTAACTTGGTACAGAAGAGACCCTTCATCTGAAGTGAGCTCTGCCAAAGCTGGGAAACTCGAGATGCCTGGCTNTCTGCTGCTGTGTCCGAAACATCACCGACCAAACCGCCAATCACAACTAACTTGGTACAGAAGAGACCCTTCATCTGAAGTGAGCTCTGCCAAAGCTGGGAAACTCGAGATGCCTGGCTGTACAGCTTCAGGATTGGTGGGAGAACTGCCGCCATCGCGCTCGGCGCGAGATCCCTTGAGCATCTCTGACATGGCATCTTGAAGTTGATGCATCCCAGCAATCAGTATCTCACGATCTGTGGGTTCTGCTGAACTCGCGGCTCCTGCTGGCTGCGTGCCTCTGGGTTCTGCTCAGGGCTGGAAGACCGCGCACCGGAACCAAGGAGCCCTGAGAACAAACCAGCTAAGCCCTGATGCTCGGGAGCGGAAGGAGGCGGAGGAGGAGGCGGCGAGGATGAAGAAGGGGCAAATCCAACCCGAGTGCTGGCGATAGGATGCGAACCTAACCCACTACCACCAAACCCACTAGGCCAACCTCCCTAGTACCCACCTGCTGCAAACGCCGTAGCCTCGACTTCACCAGCCTGCTGAGACCGAATCCTCAAGAGGTCGGCCTCAGCACGACCGGCTCTCTCTTGCTCAGCTCGCAATTGCTGCTTCAACCCATCAAGCTGTCGCGCGACTTCTGCCTGAATCGCATGCGGAATAGATGAGGACTCGGTGTGCGGATGCCTGTCCGGACCCGTAGAGCAAGGGAGCTCTTTGTTTGCTCCATGGCAGCAAGCTGCTGCGCATTGGCACCAGTGAACAAAAGCACTTGACCTTCATCTTGCAGGATGCGGCCTCCTCTCTCGAGGGGCTGTAGTGGTCGCGACTGCCTTGGAGGAGAAGTCAGTGGACTGGGTGTCCACGCTTGCGGCATTGGCTGTACGTTCGCCGCGCCACCAAACAGAGACTGCACTCTTCCAAGCCAGTGACGAGCAAAAGCCTGAGCCCCAGTCTGCATGACCGCTGACGCCCCGTACACCGTCGATCTGGGCGTTTCAAAGCCCTCAGCACTACTTCCAGGATTTGCTGCAGATGGGTTGTACCCTGAGACGCCTGTGGCAACATTGATCTGAGCGCTAGCCATTCCACTTTCGGTGGCCACACTGACACTGAAACCCTGAGTCACCGCAGTTGCGTCTCCATGCACCCCACTCGCATCAGCGACCTCCGTGGTAGATACTGCTCCATACGTAACGCCAGCTGTACCCAAGCCTCCACCCTGGCCTAGTGTTCCATCGCCTCCTGTCCTACCGACTGCTGAAACTCTCGGCCTGACCTCTTGGCCCGCTGTACCAACAGTTTCTTGTGGCAGCTGAGGGGATGGCACTGGACCAGCTGTGGAAGTCGATGGCCCCGACGACGCATCCATCATAGTTTGCTGGGTTCCATCCCCAATAGGCTGCGCAAGCCCAGAGGGCGATGGCACTACCATTCACAGTAGTTTGCGATGCATCCCCGCCTGGCTGAGAGGCCGGAGAAGGCACCGCTCCGGTTGCTTCTGGTCCAGGCGTTGGTCTCATCACCTGTTGAAGGTGTTGGCCCTGGGTAGCCATACCCTTGCAGCAGAGTTCGCGCAAACTGTTTTCTATGGCTAGGCGCAGAAGCGAATCACGATCTAAACGACTCAACAAGGGACAAAAGCTACACATGTAAGACACTAGCAAGACTGTACACTTTACACTGCTTGCGTACACTATTTACACGTGGCTCAAGAGGGTTTTCTATGTCCCTAAGCCAGCAGAGCAAGTCCAAACAATGTGTTGACGTCTGATGTCTGAGGATCGTTGATATGTTCAGGCGCCTACACTAGGGTACCTGCAGCCTACACCTGGATCTGCCTGGCATGCTGGGAGTATTTTCAACAGCCTCCCTGCATCGGCTTCCGAGGTTCGGGCTCGGTCTCCTTTGCATTTATCCTCCAGCCCTGTCCTGCCAACCACTCCGCCTCGTTCTTCAGTGCTTTCGAGCCCTTCAGTCCCTGCTGTTCACGTACCCTTGCAGGCCTCCGGGCCCTCGTTTCCTCCTCGCTCTCGCCGAGAGGTTGAGCAAACTTTTCCTGCTTGCCTGCTGCGTGGCTTGATCGAGCTAGGGTTCTGGGATCTGTGCGAATCTGAGCCCGCGTGCCCGGATTCTTCGTGCTGCCGCACCTTTGCCATCAGAAACCTTGCAGCTGGCTTCTCGCTTTTTGCCCTGTGGTTGGGGGTGGGTCTGTTCGGCCAGCATTGTACACTTCATTCCGTGCTTACAGCTCCGCTTTGGGGCCCTTGTCACGTCCTCCCCACCATCTGTCTCGCACGGCTTCCCCTCTGAGTTGGAGGCCAAGGCGTACGTCCACGCAGCCGGCTTGCAGTGGCCGCTTGGCAGCCAGTGATGGAGGCTTTGTTGCCTTTTGCAGAGGCTCCACAACCGTGGGTGTGCGAGCATCCGGATGGAGTCGGTGTATTAGAGAGCCTTGCATTGATCCTACGCGCAGCATTGCCCGTGGGTGTCATTTCAGCAGAGGAACTTCAGGCAGGCCTTCAGGCTCAGATGGACGATGTGCTGGGCCCATCGCTATCGGTCGAGGCCCCCGCTTTGGATTACTCAGCAGGTGCCTATACTCCAGTGGCAGAGGCCAGTGCGCAGGCTGTTGAGGCTGTTGTTGTGGATTTCTCCCTCGAGGCCGCTCCCCGCTTCATACCCTATGTTGCCGATCAGCTGCCCGAGCTCTTGATTTCCTTCGAGAGCAGCCGGCCAGAGGTCATTCCAGATCCAGCCATCCTTCTTCAGCNGAGGCCGCTCCCCGCTTCATACCCTATGTTGCCGATCAGCTGCCCGAGCTCTTGATTTCCTTCGAGAGCAGCCGGCCAGAGGTCATTCCAGATCCAGCCATCCTTCTTCAGCTTGCCCTAGATTGGGCTCAAGGCGACGGGAGTGCAGACAGGGTGCAATATTGGCTTAAGACTCGGGCACGAACTCTACTGCGAGCTTCTGATTTCCCGCCGTCCCTGTGGGCATGTGCAATGCGAGCTGCTGCAGCACAGCAAAGGTCTGAGGTACTGGTATGGCCACGAAGCTTGCAGCGCCTTTTGGTGCTAAGTGCCTGGTGCGCGTGAAGGCCTACACGTCTGTTGCAAGGGTGAAATAGCCGAACGGTGGATTTCAGGTCGGTATGCGGGTTTATCTCCAACGGTTAACGAAGGTCATTTGGTGTACAGGGATGATGGCGATGGCAAAGGCAATGGGTTCGGTTGTTGAGCCTCCTGAATGCCCTGAACAGTTTGAGGGCGAGTCTGTCCCTGTAAGGCGTCGCATTGTAGGAAAGTCCCGCCAGAAGCAGAGCTGAGAGCTGCCCAGCTTGGCTCATGGACGTGGTCTGAGCTTGAAGCTGGAGCGAAGACTTTGCTGCAGGAATGGGATCCTGAGGCTGCCAAGAATCTCCTCATGCAGGTTTGCCAAGTCTACCCCGAAGAGCAGTGTCAAGCTGCAGTGTTCCGTAGGGGAGGGATCGTAGGATGTATGCGATCAACTTGGAGCAAGCCGTGGCTTGCCTCATTGTGCGCGCGCCTGTTGCAGCATCACGCACCTGATGCTACCTTCACGTCGGTGTGTCTGTCCAACTCGTGTCAAAGGGACATTCACATTGATTCTTCCAACCTTCCGGGAACTACAAACCTCATCAACGAGGTCCTCATCCTAACAGTGTGTCTTCCTAAGCGTGGGGGTGACCTTTGGGTTGAGTTAGGTGGTGGGGATGTGGTTAGGGGTTCTATTGTAGAGCCGAGGTCGCAAGCGTCACGGTGTGGTGCACAGACTTGAAGAGGATGAAGTTTTCGAGTTTGATCCTAAGCGCCATCATTTCGTAACTCCCTTCAAGGGCACCCACGTCGTTGTCATAGGCTACACTTCCGATGTGCTTGGAAAAGCGGAAAAGGATGACCTTGATGGCTTAGCAGATTTGTGGTTTCCTCTCTCAGACTCGGCCTATCTCCAGGCTCCGCGCCTGTCTCAAGTACGGGAGAAGGAGGCCACTCAAACTCCTGAAATCCCTATTCATCAACACCCTAGCTTCCCGGAGAGCCAACCCGTCAACAAAGGTGTGGTTGGCAAGAGGTTTTTCCAGTTGCAGGTGGGTTTGTAGACTTCGCTGTGAACTGGTCGTGTTGTTGCTCTTGTATGCAGCCCCTAAAGAGGAGGCCGGACCAGAGCAGGAGCAAAGACCCATTGAGATTGATGAGGCCTGGCCGGCTACTGTGTCTTGGGACATGTATGTTCCGCAGGAGCCCATGAGCGATGCCGCAAACGCCAGCAACTGCAGTTTGAGGGTGCTTAGGGTTGTAGAAAGTCGTTCGCGTAGCTCGTTAGAGGAGGAGGGTTTCGTAAGCGAAGGTAGACCCGTAATCCCCTACCGCCTGTGCAAAGCCGAACCGACGTTCACGAAGAATATAGAACACCTTCTAAGCAACNCACCTTTGCAAATTGTTCACACTGTAGACCCCGCAGAAGTCGCACTCAATCCAATCCCTTGGATTCCGTCCATTGAAAAAGAAGTAAAGGCCATTGAGCATGCTGTGCTCAGACTGCGCTCTTCAGATCCCAGGCAGGCCGAGTACTTGAGTGATCCTCGACTGCAAGTCGTACCTTCCAAGTTTGTGTTCACAGTGAAAGCGCCCGACCAAGGGTCAGCAGCTGTTGGTTACACTGGAAAACTTGCGCTCGCACAGCCCGACTTCAGTACAGAGGCCCTTCAGGGCGCTCCGAAGGCTTTGTCGCAAGGCCAAGGCTTGTACCGTCGGAAAGCGAGGCTTGTTGCTTGTGGAAATGTGGCGCCAAGTACGGGCTTGGATGTGTATGCTGGAGGTGCTCAGGCTGAGAGCTTGAGAACAGTGATCGCCCTGGCAAGCTTCTTTGGTTGGTTGTTGGGTGTGTTGGATATCACCAGTGCATTCCTTAAAACGCCCATCCCTTGCCTTGAAGGCTTTCCCATCTTTGCGTTGACCCCGCCTCGCTTGTTGGTCAAGCTTGGTCTTGCGGTTGCACACGAGCTGTGGATACTATCCCATGCGGTTTATGGCCTTCGCGAGGCCCCGCGCTTGTGGGGACAGTATCGAGATGAGTATCGAGATGCTTGTTTGGCAGCGCTGGTGTGGGACCTTGACGGTGTGACCTACCGGCTTGAGCCTTCGACCCTAGACCCTAACTGGTGGAAAGTCGTCAGGGTTGAAGGTGGTCGTNGGTGTGACCTACCGGCTTGAGCCTTCGACCCTAGACCCTAACTGGTGGAAAGTCGTCAGGGTTGAAGGTGGTCGTGTTGAGGGTGCATTGTTGGTGTACGTTGATGACTTCTTGTTGTGCGGGTCGCTAGGTGTCCTCCACAGTTTGGCAAAGGCTCTGCAAAAGAAGTGGGCTACAACGCCGTTTGTGGCAGCCACTCCAGAGCAGCCGATCAAATTCCTTGGTGTTGACATCATTGTCATTCCTCGTGGGTTCGTCCTCTCACAGCAGTCGTATGCAGAAGAAGTCTTGAGACTTCATGAGGTACCTTGCCACGTGAGGGGTAAAATCCCTTGCCCTCGAGAGCTAGCGTCGTTTGAAGTTGGCGAAGGAGACTCCAGCCCCCCTGACGGGGAGGCCGTTCACCGTGCTCAACAGGTGACCGGTGAACTGTTNTCGCAACGTACTCGCCCGGACCTAGCGTTCACTGCCAGCTTGCTTGCCAGTTTGTCTACTAAGGCGCCTTGTCGTGCTTTACGCATTGCTGACCGTGCCTTGGCTTACTTGCAGCGAACTAAGACAGCGTCGCTGGTTTGAGGCGGACGGAACCCAACTTCATGGTTGGAGTGACGCAAGCTTCCCGCCAGGTTCACATGGAGGTTGGTGCGTGTGCCTGCATGGATGTCCAGCTGCTTGGAGGTCGGCGCGTCAGGCCTTTGTCACACTTTCTACTGCTGAAAGTGAACTCACTGCTTTGATTGAGTGTGCAATCGCGCTTGAGTCAAGTGAGGCGTTGCTTCACACAGTTGGCTTTGACGTTGCGGAAGAAAGGGTCTTGCACGTTGATTCCCAAGCGTCACTTGCTATTTCTGACGGTCATGGATCATGGAGAACGCGACACTTACGGGTAAGAGCTGAGTACCTTCGCGAGCAGACTCGCTCTGGTAAGCTAAGGCTTGCCTTCTGCCCGGGTGTGGAACAGCTTGCAGATCTGTTGACCAAGCCTCTTCCGTCGGCAAGGATTGAAGAGCTTGTTAGGTTGTGGGGCATGCGTGACTTTGCTGGTGATACAGCCGACCGAGAAGTCAGGCCGAGCTCGTCAGCAGCTGTCGACCCAGTCGCGTTGAGTGCCTTGTTGTGTTTGCTTCAGATCCGACCTGCACGAAGCTCAAGCCATGAATCCGAGTATCCCGGTTTGCAGCTTGATGGATCCCTGGAGCTTTACTTCATTCTTGGCATGGCATTGGTTTGTGTCCTTGTTGTGTGGGAGTGGTTGAAGAGATTGTGGGATCGGCTTGATGCNCCCTGGAGCTTTACTTCATTCTTGGCATGGCATTGGTTTGTGTCCTTGTTGTGTGGGAGTGGTTGAAGAGATTGTGGGATCGGCTTGATGCGTGGTGGGCTGGTTCGCATGCGTCGTCTTGAGGATGAACTGGCTGCCCAACTGCAGGGCATGAGTCTTGAGGACATGTCTTCCAGACCACCGGCAGGTGAGTCCGCAGCTCACAATGAGAGGGCACCTGTGCCTTCGCAGTCCTCCCACGAGTTGCCTGCTGCACCACGGCTCAAGGCCTCGCAGTCTCGTCGCCGCCCTGCAGTGCGTGAGCAGTCTACCCAAACGGATTGTGAGCCTGCCTTCCAACCAGTCACAGGAGTCCCACCAGACGTAGTACACCCTTAAGTACCCGCAACTTGTGCCGCGTTTGCAGAGACAACTTCCGCACAGGTCTCTGAACGCACACCAATGTCCAAGGTCAGGCGTCTGAGAATGCTGTAAATATGCAGCGTGTGGTCTCGCCCTGACGAGCGGACCAGGGAGGAGTGTTGAAAATACTCCCAGCATGCCAGGCAGACCCAGGTGTAGGCTGCAGATACCCTAGTGTAGGCGCCACTTGTATAGTTGCTAGGAGTCTGTAGTCTGCAGTTGTGTATGTTTGGACTTGCTCTGCTGGCTTAGGGACATAGAAAACCCTCTTGAGCCACGTGTAAATNGTAGGCGCCACTTGTATAGTTGCTAGGAGTCTGTAGTCTGCAGTTGTGTATGTTTGGACTTGCTCTGCTGGCTTAGGGACATAGAAAACCCTCTTGAGCCACGTGTAAATAGTGTACGCTAGCAGTGTAAAGCGTACAGTCTTGCTAGTGTCTTACATGTGTAGCTTTTGTCCCTTGTTGAGTCGTTTAGATCGTGATTCACTTCTGCGCCTAGCCATAGAAAACAGTTTGCGCGAACTCTGCTGCAAGGGTATGGCTAGCCAGGGCCAACACCTTCAACAGAGGCCCTGAATCCGCAGGCAGACCAAAAGCCAGGCACAGAGGAAGGTGGCCGACAGAAAGCCCAGGAGGAAAAAGAGGAGGATTGTTGGGAGCGAAGAGGCCCCGCAGTAGAAGGGGCAGGCGAGACCCCACAGGTTTGTGGTCAAACCCCAGTGGAGGACCCTGAACGAAGATCCCAATCCATACCCCAGCTCACAAACTTGAGCAACGGCAAGGTGACGATCTCCTCAAGCAGCTTACAAGTCAGTGTCTAACCGAGCCTAGATCCTGCCAGTCCGAGAACGTAACCCCCACAGCTCAGCTGCCTACCCGGGTTACCCTGTGGGCGACCAACACACTCTGGAGCCTGCCCCAGACCCCGCAATCCCCCCAAGTGTCTGCAAGGCCCTCTCTTCTTCTTCTGCAAGTTCTCACTCGGCCGTATCTGGTAGCCAAAGAAGCGCCGGGCTGGCCCAGTACATGTAGGAAAGCGGTGCAACCGCCTTCTTGTGACAGCGCTGCGGAGGTACTAGCAGTGATGGGGATCGTGTTCCAAACTGCTCTTGCAGCTCTGTACCGCGGAATCCTACCACTGGCTGAAGATGGCACTGCAACATGGTACACATAGCACTGACGTTACCCGGAGATTTTGCTTTCAGATCGTGACTCCATCCTGACATCTGCAAGTGCATGCCTGGCAGAACGGACTAGGGCCAAACCGAAAGGAAAACTGCCCGAAGGCGCAAGAAACCTGAGCTCTGCCCTAGTAGGAAAACCAGCGCTCTCAAAGTTGCTTGGATGCGGGCGAACATACACAACTCAGACATGCCTTCAAAGGCCAAATGAGGAATAGTTTGACCAGGCTCATCTGCACCTGAACGAAGCTAGAATCTCAGGCAAGGAAGCATGCAAGATCATGCAAGGAAGTGCAAGCACACACATAAAGCTTCGCAAGGACCAGACGCTGCAGAGGGCAGTCCCTTCGCTTGCCCAGATGGTGTTGATGACATGGCCTGCATTCCAGAATCCAATCGTCCACTAGCACAACCATTGTGCCGGCATGGATCTCCAACAATGAAAGAGAATCAAATCACGACGACCATGACCCCGACAACAACGACGGACCGTTGTAGTCGGCACGAGATCATAGGCATGTCGGAGGAACAGGTCATGCACTGCCTGTCGTCCGTAGGCATCGCTGGCACACTATTCGATGTCCAACGAGCCCACCGAACAGATGAATTTTGTGCCCGCAACGTGCCGTATTAGATTGTCTGCTAGACCACGATGGGTAGCATTTTCCTGACCCATTGGAGCACATGTCCGCTTGCACAGGAGAAACCCAGCTGCCTGTTTGGATCGATCGGAGCAGCGAGTATAAGCGAGACTTCCTTAGCGAAATTTACCACAAGTTGACATGTCGCGAATTCCCGGATTATCGCAGATGTGCAGAAGCCTTCTTGTTGAAGCAGGGTTCTACAGCTAAGGAAGGCCTACAAGCAATGACGACACGACGATCGCTAAGCCCGCGTCCCTTTGGCAGGCTCTGTCTGGCCATCAGGACTTTGCTGTCTGCGCATGTTGCCAAACTTCAACCTGGACCTAGCCACTTGACTACATGTACGTGCAAAAGCTGCTCATGTCGGAAAACTTGTTCTGCCAGTCTTGCATCCCATGTGGTTCCTCTTTGAACCATGGCATGATGCCTGGGGGCTCAAAGCTTAGAGCAGAGGCAATGGGGCGTGATGGTGGATGGTACCTCTACATAACAAACTTGATTGGCCACTGCTTGCTTGCCTTTGGTTTTAAACATCTTGCGACCTTCCAGATCAAGATGGGCCCCCGAATTACCAACACTCGTACAGCCAGTTCTGTGCTGAGGGCCCTCATGCACCTGCTGACCGCACGACAGCTCTGTGTTACTACCAACGCTGCCGCCGCGTTCCCAAATCCATGGCAACCCAAAGCCCGCATACGTAGACACCTAGATCACCTAGATCCCACAAATTTGGAGTGCTGAACTCCGCACAGTTAGCATCCGTTTTGCTAGCAGGAGCTGCCTCGAGCGAGTGCAAACAGAAAGCTAACAGGATATTTGCGAAGCTGCGAAAATAAATGCTCGACGCCAGACCCCGAACCTCCTGATTGGACAGTTCTCCGAGCGAAAGCTGCACAAAGTCCAACTGTCGGAGACTCGGGTTTTTGCGTCCCAACGCACAGGTCGACAACGCACAACGAGCCGCGGTGACACAATGCCACGCAGCCACAAGACACTGAAGATACTGAAGACACTGGTGACACTGTACAGGTGCATTGGGAACGGCAACGTTCTGCTGACACCGGGCCACGTTTCGGCTTTCAACCTGACGAAGAAGAAACTCCTTTACCCTTCGGAGCACGCACAGCAGCAAGCTAAGACTGAGACCACCACTGGAGGTCGACGGACTGCATGAAGGTCAAGCCTGACAACGGAGTGCACTGCAGACTGCAGCAAACTGCCTCGTAGTTTTCGCCGTGCCTCCGGGAGGTACTCAGGAGAGGGTCGGCTCTCGTGCGAGCTTGAGCGGAGTCTCAGAGCACAGGCTTTGCCACGTGTTCGAGACCCCCCGGGTGTAAAGTGACGTGGCCTTCGCCTCTTTTTACGGCGCTTCGGGACAGTGCTGGACGAGCTCGAGGATGTAGAAGAGATCTCCTCCCTGACATACAGAGCCGTTCGAAGATTCTGGTAGCGTCCAACGTTCACTGTGATCCCAGCCGATCGAAGCGGTTGTAGGACGGCGATCTACGAGCTTCTTTGAAGGGTCGGTTGAATTCCTTCGGGATTCTGTGGGACTGGTCCAGAAGGCCAGTTGTGACTCGCATGCGCTCCTCCGGATACATCCACTTTGCCGGACTTAGGCTCGCAGAGCCCCTGGCCCAGCTCACCACACAAACCAAGAGTCACAGGCCAGTGACACACTTAGTGCCTCCGCTCCACTTCTCCAGCTTCCGGAGGAAGATAAACCTCAACAGCACTAATCAACGGCCAAAAACCCCATGAGCCGACAAATGTTGGACCGGCAACTCCTCCTGCACGGCTTCTCCAAGCACCCTTGCGGGTGGGCCACATCGTCCCATTGGTGCCTTCGTGTCGGCGACAAGCCTTTACACGCCTTCGTCAGTTGGCTTTGAGACCCCGACGCAGACGACAGGGAGAAGGAGAGCGGCGAAGATAGCCTAAATGGTCCCACCTGGCACCAAAAGAGCGTCCCCAAAAACGAAGCTCGGCATCCTCCAGCCGCCGACTAGCTGGCACGGATCGTGGGATTTGAGTCGCACACTCAGGCTCGTCAGCGGCAACCTGTGACATCTGATGTTCTTCGTCCAGGCGAAGTTTCCGGAGCATCTGGCATCAGCTTCTCCCACACAACGGAAATCCAGAGGCAAAGGAAGTCTGCTGTCCGGTCCTCGTAGGCCCGCATGTCGTAAGCAGCATTGAGTGGATTCAGTGGGTCGTGCGGAGCTGAGATTGGCTTGGTAAGTCCTTATCAGGCAACACATGCTTGCATGAAACCATTCGCAGTCGTGACCACACAAGTGCCTGCTTCTGATTTCTCGAGCTCGTCAAGCTGTGCCTGGCAGCGGCATAGCTGCCGCCAAGGTTTGCCAGGAATGTGCAGAGGCTGCGGCCACCAACTCCTCCAAGCTTCGGAAAGGCGCCTGGCCTTGTGAAATAGGACAGGTGCCACTTGCCTTGAAAGGCTCGGCTGCCGCGAGTCCAGGCCTTCCGCTTCTGGAGCGTCTAGAGCCTCAGCCTGGACGACTTCACATCATAGCGTCCACGAGTCCACGACAGCATTGCAGAAGAACCACGGCCGGAAGGGGAAGGGCCTTGGCGGGTCGTTCCTGCTGCACCACCTGGATCAAGTTGTCGATTGCATCCTGCAGGCCTCCGTTCAAGTTGGACATGTGCCATCTCTACGCGTCCGTTTGTACCTGGCCTGGGTCGTCTTGGAAGGCGGCCTCCAGCTCCTCCATTGAGTGAAGCAGTGAAGCCAAGCCCTAAATGACTCTGGCCCCAGAAAGCGGGCACATGCAAGGCCCGGCCTCTTGTTCTTGCCGGAACCGCTCACGTTCCTGCAAGCGCATCAACATTCGCTTCGACAGGGCGCGCAAGGTCGCCTGCTTGTTGAACAACTGCCGAAGCCAGGAGGGAAACCACAACGAAAGAGGTGAGCACGGCGTAGAGATGACTCCACACGTTGGTCTGTTCGCATGTTTGCGTAGGCTGGAGGCCATACTACCGAAATCCCGATAGCCCCAGTCATGAGTGCAGGTCTTAGAAATGACACCATGTCTACAGAAAACATGCTTTCACACTTGCTGAAACGGGACACCGACGGACGGCGACTGCTCCGTGAGCTTCAGTGAAATCACGTTTAGAACTGACCGCTTGGTTACTGAGTCGCAGCTCCGTGTGCCTTAAATTGGCCTTCTGCAAGCCTGTTTGAACAGCACTGTTGTTGCCTCCGGGCTGTTGCTGTGATCGCCAGCGCATTCCCGTGACCGCTGCGAGCTTTGTACTGACTCGCATACCTGAAGGTTGTTAGCCCACTGGGTTTAACCGTCCTCGCGCTTGAGCCTGCGTTGCTCTCGTCGCATTTCTTTGGCGATCTTCCTGCGAAGGAGGCGCAAGTGGGCCGCAAGAAGTTATGACCTGATTCTGGAAGCGTCTCCTCCGCTTCTTCATCTCGAGAGACTTGGCCTGGCTCGTGCAAGGATTTGAAGTTTGGCGCGGGCCTGTCCTGGCGCACCTCCAGAAGCCCAACCTCACTGGAGACCATCTCACCTGACAACGAAATATTGCGGAACATCCTACTCGCTGCATATGGCACATGCCATACATGAAACACCATTCAGTTCCTTTTTCATGGAGATCGACGACAAGCCATCAAGCCCCAGTCGCCCAGTCATGAGGCTCGCTTCAACAGCACAGCATAAGATGGAAAGTCCCAGGCGAAGCGATGTTGTTCTGTGATCACGGATGGGTCTTCAGAGAATAAAGTGGCCTCCTCCAGCACCTCGAGTTCCACAGAAGACCCCATTTCTGACCAAAAGCAATCGTACCACTCCCAAGGGCCCACTCTGTTAGCTCGATTCCAGCCGAGGAAAGCCTTGCCGCCAAGCCTGAGCTTTTGTAGAAGTTGGTGGGCCACCTCACACTGCTCCTCAAAGTTCAGGTGCAGCAAGGCTGCATAAGAGAAGACGTAATCGAAGAGGCCATCTGGTATCCACTGAAGCTTCCGACCGTCTGCCAAGCAGCTCAAGCCAAGGCTATACCTCGCGGCCCAAGAAGCCGCGGGTGTAACTTCAAGGCCCAGCGCATCAACATCATAGAAGGCTTTGGCCCAAGACATGGTAAAGCCACAACCAGAGCCCCAATCCAGCAGCAGCTCGCCGGGCTGGAAACCGAACCGTTCTGCAACCACCACAAGGACGCACTTCAAAGCATCCTGCAGGTCTGCACCCCAGGCGCCGGTCTGAGACTGACAGCCTCCATCCGAGGATCGAGTCTTGTACTTCTTCATGTCATCATCGTCTCGGTCTCGTCCCACACTGTCGTCTGCCCATCCCCACCAGACAGATTCGTTCCCATCATCCACTAGTGCAGGGCACTGCAGCGAATAAAACCTCTCTCTGCGCGAGATCAGATCCGAATTTCTGACCTGAGAAGGCGGCAGAAATGGACGACGCAAATCGAAACCAGAAGAGTCAGGAGACACACAGGTCTCATTGATGTGATTGAGGCATTTCCCTCCAGCCAATTTACGATCAGCTCTTTGGACTTCCTCGCGTTTCCGCGACCACTCGGCAGCAGCAAAGCTGCCCAGTCTAAGCTGATTCGCATGAACGGGTGATAAGACTCGCCGAAACAAGTCGCCACCTCGATCTCTGCGATTGCGGCAAGCTGTCAGCAACTGCATGTCAGTTCTCCTCACAGCACAGCTGGATGCCGACAGGTCTGCCCTGGGCATAAATCTGCGGGAGATGTACATGCCGCCATCGGGTAGGCTACAAAGGCTTTCGGGCCCAGCGGGATCCAGCTGCGAGTACAGAAGCTGCTGTGATGCCAGCAGGGGGAATGGGAAAAGTGGCCGCCAGAAGCGAATCCGCTGTCGTGCAAGGGGAGACAACGCATCCCTCTCTCTTTCTGTCTGCCAGCTAGGCAAGCAATCAGGAAGAAGATGTTCCTCCTGAATCACACCCGCAACAAAAAACTGCTTGTGTACCGTGGAAACAGCTTGAAGACCGGGCCAACATGTCAACTTTTTGCAGCTCTGAAGGTGCCGCCAAGCCCTTTTCACAAAGTCAAGAAGTTCTTGCGCGGGCGAGCAGGTCGCGGCGAGCTCGCAGTGGCGGCAAGTCAAGCGCAGGAACTCTACCCAGGAAGTCTCACCTGCGCCCTGTGGGCCGGGGCCTGGCGACTCTGCACAGTCACTGTCCAGCTCATCAACATTACAGATGTCAGACATTTGCCAAAGCTTGAGCCCAAGCCCCAAGCGCCGCCAGACGCCAGAGAGATCATGTTGAGAGAAAAGGCGAAAAGGCCATGGAAGAAGAGGTACAGGCTTCGACCAACGCAGCTCTTAAGAGACCCCAGAACCGGTAACCGGGGCCTGTTGTCATCTGCGCAAGGGCACCATCCCCGGTCTCAATGCCCTCGCCTTGTTCCTGCCCCCGAAGCCATGTACACTTCCAGCAGCACTGCGCTGGCGCTCCTTGCGACTAGTGTGACTAGTGGTCCTTCTTCTCCCTCTTCTCCTTTTTCTTCTTCTTCTCATGACTCTTCTTTTCCTTTTTTTCCTTCTTTGTCTTCTCCTGGAAGCACGCTGAGACCAAATGCAGCATTCCGGCTTGGGCTGTGAGCTTGCTTGTGTCCTTGCCAGGCTTTTTCCCTGGCAAATCCGGCAACAACGGCTCTGGATTCTCCTGGCTCCGACATTGCACACGATCCGGAGACAAGCAGTCAGTATCGGGCATGTCCTGAACCACGGGGACAGCGCCGCCCCTCAGCGAATTCGAACGCACGAGGCTCCGGAGGTCTGCACCTCCCAGATCAGATCTGGACTGCCCAGGCCCCGCGTGAAAAATGGCACAGCCTTTGGTGTTCAGACTTCGCTTCTCGCCGTTGGTCTTCCTGCCAGATACTTGGAAAATGAACAGAATTGAGCAAAAGAATGCCTAAAACGTTGCGACGGCCTTCCAATCTGCAATTGTACCTCAGGCAGCCTTCGTGCCCAGCTAGCAGCTTCCAGCTCTGCCTTCGCAAGAAAAAGTACAAAGTCTGGTTCAACCGATGCCTGGCCGTCAGTGCTCTGCCTCTGTGAAGCCAGCTCCTGCACGACTAGAAACCCACAGTGTTCAAAATTTCATTTGGAGCGGAACTTGTCCTGCACCCGTCTTGGCTGCCCGTCGCGCTTCCTGGGTAACGTCCGCTACAAGTACCACCCGTCTTTGCGTTTTGAAAAATAAAACCCAATGCTGCCCGACTGCATTGCGGGCAGCCGCAATCTCTTCATGGCTCTTGATAAACCTCGGAGGAAATCACCAAGAAGGCAAAACCAAGAAAGTCTCATGAAGCTATTCAGAAAAATATGCCTGGACATAGCTTCGTCGGCCCATGACCTGCCAACCACAACTGGAACGATTGAAACTCCCGGCAGGCTCTGCAGTCGTGCCTTGCATGTATGCTTGACACCCTAAATCTGTGAGATGGGCCCCCTAAGTCCAAGTGCTCCTCATGCCGGCTTCTCTCTGTGTTGCATGTGTCTGAAAACTAGCGCTGTGCGGATTCCATGTCAACTAGTACAGTTGGAGTTCTAGTATTAAGTTTGTCTGCGTGACACGATGGCACAAGCATTCGTGTTGAGGTGTGGGCTGCATTCCTTATGCATCTACGGACACGTCACTGTGGCACTGGCACCTCACAATCTGGCTGAGATGCTTTTTTGCTGCACTTTGCATCGCCCAACAGTCAGGTAAAGTGAATAAAGCTATGTCTCTCGGCCCTCTGCAGCTCCGACATGCTGCGTGGCCACACACCTCACCTGTTCCACCTGTTCGTGGTCCTTCGTTTGCAGACAGGTTGGCCAGCCCTGTGGATCTTGCGAAACGTCTTGTCTCGCGCCGTCGCTCTTTCCGACTACGTGGACAAGTCTTCTTCAAGTGAGACGGCGCCTGCACTGGAATCGTCCGGAGGCTGGCTGCCGTTTGCTTCGCCGTCTTCATTCTGATCTGAAGAATCCCGGATTGGCTCAGCTTTCGAGCATGTGTCCGCCGTGGTCCGGCTGACAACCCGTCCCTTCATGGCAAGCTCAGCTAGAGTCTCACCGCCAGCACCTTCAGAAACACCAGCCGCTTCGATCACAACGTCCTGCGTCTCTCCCATCTGCACTTGTGAGGTCGTGTCGCAGGTTTCGGGGATGCCTCCAGCCTGTGCGTCCTTCAGGGCACGACGACACACGCTAGGTTCGCACTTACCCTATGAAGCTGTTGGGGAATTCAGTGCTTGTGCCTTACTTCATCCGTGTGAACCCACCACAGCGGTCCTGCACCACATGCCCACTTCTTTCCTCAAGCCTCTCGACCGAGTCGTCCAACGCTGCTCGGGGTTCGCTTGGTGCTTTGGCAGACATGCGAAGGCCTTCGACATTTCCTTGCTCTGCTGCTTCAGTTTGGAGCTCTTGAAGCGACAGCTCTGCGGGAAGGCCTTCTGAAGCCTGTGCCTGCGGTACCGATGCTTCCGGCTCTGCCGGCACTGCCGGTACTGCATGCATCTCCGCTGTCGGTGGCTGAGTTGCTTGCTCCGTTTGCTCGGAAGGCGGCCCCATCGGGACAGGCAGCTCAGGCAGCTCAGAATCTCGATCTTGAGGTGGGTTGCCCTCGGACTGGTACAGGGGGACCTGCACAACAACTGGCTTCTTCACTCTTAGACTCTTAGTCTTACTCTAAACTTCACCCTGAGCCGCTTCGCCTGGAGACCCACCAAACTTCCAGCCAAGCTCTCCGCAGCGGCAGGGAGACCCAGCTCTGAAAGGAACTCTTTGTCTGGAGGCACGATGTACACCTCAAAAACACTCGAAGAGCCTTCGGCTGCTACAGCATGGACTGTATCTCAAGCTAGTTAGCAGCTAGGGCTTAACCAGACTAGACTTAGAGGTCATGCAGTTGCAAGGAAGGCGACCAAGGCGACCGGGAGCTCGAGGGACTCCGCCGGACAACCAAGCACAGTCCGGTTTCCCGAGCCCGTGCTGCTAAACGTCAACGGCGTCAACGGCGTCAACGGGCCACCAACACTTGGCCAAAGTCTCTTGGCAGAAATGGCTCATGGGAAAGCCGGTGAGTGCCTCCGTGCTTTACGACACGGAAGTGTTCCCCTGAATGGTAACGGGCAACGGGTCCGTATGTAACGAGAACTAACCACCCCGGCCATATTTGCGAGAGGGATCCACTCGGTGGCCCACCACGCTCCGAGGCAGCTCCGACAGCCCCACGCGCTTCCGGGAGACGAAGTAGTTACGAAGAGCAGCCCAGGCATCCTGTCGAAGGCTAAGCGGCCAAGCTCCCAGGGTGCCGGGTCACCGAGGCCTTCTCGCGAGCCTCTGACAAGGAGAAATGCCAGACCTCGCAGCTCCCAATGGCCGCTCGTTTTTTCGGCACTGTGAAATTCAACTGCGGACTGTCGAGGTGCTGTGGTGAGGTCATCTGCCCACTGCAGGTGCCTGCGACCTCGTGTTTTGCAGTTGCTTGGTGCTTCTGGTCCGGGTTGACCGCACACTGAGGCACCGTACAGTGTTCGAGGCGCACCCGCTGATCGATGTCCAGCCTTTGGTCCAGACGCAGGTGTGTCTAGAACCCAGCTCACAGTAAACTTTCAGAAAAAATGCACGAAACAATTCGCCCCGTTCAGTGTGATTCAGTTGTCCCCGCAACCCTTCAATAAATTCACAACCACCACCATATGCTGGTGGGCTAGAACAAGCGTCGAACCACCTGAAGCTTGGCTTGAACAACTAAGCATCGCGCCGGTGATTTTCCGGAAGTGAATTTTCGTTGCCACCCACGAAATGCGCGAAGACGTCGCAACACTTGGCTCCAAGCCTCAGAGGATGGTTGTCCGCAAAGCTACCGTCCACAATCGACCCTGCTTTTGAGGTTCCCCGCTCTGCGTGGCATGCTTTGGAAGAGGAGAAAGAGAAGATCAACTCCAAGTTCATTCTGTCAGGACATGTTGTTTATTCTGCTTTCCGCAGCAAGGCTTGGAGTTCTGGTGTGACTCGTGTCAATGGCAAAGGTGCTTGAAAATCAAGCCGGCCACAACACGTTCGGGACATTTGGCACACGCCAAAAAGTGGACATAATATCTCTTGGCGATGCTATGACTGCTCAGGCATTGGCGACGACCAAAAGATACCAAAAGCATCTGATGCGGGCCCTACCATAATTTCGAAAAATCTGTCGGCCTGTCCTGGGATCAACTATTCAACGAGCTACAAACCCCAATGTCAGGCCCGGGGATGGTACCAGCATTGTTTTCCTTCTCATGCCACACGGCAGAGACAAGCAACTTTCACATCTACTCTAGCCCCTTAGATGACTCGACCATACACTATAGTGGCTGGACCTGGAGCTGCACCGGCCTGAACCTTAATCCCACAATACCCTTACATAGGCGACAAAACCCGTAAGAGACTCGAGAAGACGATGTTGGAGGTCCCCGACACACGTTCCGCGTACCAAATTACTCGTTGTACTCGGAAAAACGAATCTGGAGGCCCCAGACCTCCAGAAGTCCTCGGAGACGTTTGACGTACTGCAAAAGTACCCGAAAACACGAATTCGGAATCCTTGGCCACGGCCAAGTTGCTTTCCCCAAAGTACTGGAGGATTTGGGAACAATACCAACAGCATTTAGGAGCAGGGCAAGCATGCTTTCCCGCAAGAACTGGCGGATTCAAGAGCAAGCCCAGATTGCTTATCTAAAGGCAGATTCCAAAATCCTTTTCCAAGTATCGGGCGGATTCGGGAGCACACCGGCGGTGCCATGCACCGAGAAGGTTGCAAATTCGAGAAGCATGAGCGCTGCATGCGTTTGAATTTAGCGGGGATCTCACCAAATCGAAAGGAGGACACGTCGTGTCCACACAGGAATTTGGGAAACATTGCTGGCACTGGCTGGTACTGGCCACGGCCCGAAGCCCTTTCCCTCAAAGCTGGTGCCTTAAGATCCTCACAGCCTACGGACACGGTAGCTCTGCTTGCTCGTCCGCACATCCACCCTGGATCAGAGGACAAGTCACCGCATGCACAGCGCATTTGTTGGAATTCATAATGCATCCCACTTTGATCTCGCCGACCGCAACAAGCAGACACGCCGCGTCCACGCGGAGAGTTGTCATTATCGGAGCATTTCCAAAGAATTTCCGGAGGAGTGCCTGCATTCATAGCGGCACCACACGTACGGCCCAACTGTGCTGCGGCAACGCGAAAGCATGGCTTCCCCCCTGTCCAGTGGATTCAAGATCGCGTGCAAATTCCGTTCCTTCAAATACTGGCGGGATTTACATGTCGCAAACCGACAAACCGAAAATCGTTGCGGCACCACACGCACAGCTCCCGTTTTGCGCGCAGACGCCTCCTGGACACGCAGGTCTCACGTGAAAGTTGCAGATTCGAGAAAGACCTGTGCTGCGCGTAACTTAGATCGCATGTAAAGGTTGTCAACGCGGGGCATTCCAGAAACGCAGCGAAGCGCGGTTGCTGTTGTTTACAATGCATCGCACCCTCAAAGACGAAAACGTGCTGGGCGGTGTGTAGATATGAACACGAAGTGCCCCGTGTGTTGGAACTTAAAAGGTATCGTGCCGCTCGGAAGAAGGCGACATAATTGACGCAGTGCAAGGGTTCCTCGAGCAGAGGGTTGTAAAGCAGTTAAATTAGCGTGGGACAATATCAAAGAAGGAGAGAGGAAGAAGGTGCATCGTGAAATCATTCACACAACTCAGAGGCTGGCTACATTGGTCGCTTGCACCCCGGCCATGATTTTGCAACATACGGAATCGCTTGTGGCCGAGGGGCTTGTACAGCTGCAACCGTGGTTCAGAACCCAGATGTACCTTTGCAGTAGCCAATGTCGACAGCTTGGGTGCAGCAAAGCGGCATTCTGCATCTCCACCTGAATTCCTGCCACACTTGATGCTGAAGGAACCGCGGCATCGTCCAACTCCTGCGCCGCAGGCGTGTGCACTGAGTAAGTTTCGAAGAGTCTGGTTAAGCCTGAAGGAAGAGACTTGGTCTGTTGCTCCACGAACAGACATGTTCGTGCCAGGTGGTCTGTTGCAAGTTGGACGGTACATCATGCGCTTCAACTGCACCTTTTGTGACTGAGTTGATCCCGCTTCAGTGGGACAGCAACCCAGCCAACCCGTCCTCAACCTCATCATCGTCGGGTTCCTAACCCAAGTCTTGCTGAAACAAGCACTCACTTCGCAGGCGAGTTCAAGGTGCCTCCGACTCCTCTCCTTCTCCTTCTGAGTCGGAGTCCGACTCCGATGTCGAGGAATTTGACCTCAGTGGTGTGCACAAAGGGACAACGGCAAGGATCGAGCAGGCTCAGGAGCTCGCTTGGACTCCTCGTCCACCACCTGGGCGTCTTGCCCCACCTTTGGTGGGCCTGAAGTCGGAAACTCTCCCCATGGCGCAAGGACCCGTTTCCCTCAGGCCGGGGCCAGGAATTGCCTGCAACTTCGCCTTTCGCTTGTGGGCCACAATGCTGTTGGGCGGGGGCATGGGGCTGTCCTGTGATACGGAAGGAGAAATAGTCAAGAAAGAAATCGACGGAACTTCTGTCGGCTACATGAGGTCCTCCGGCAGCGCCATGCCATCTTCCGCTTCTGCCTGCAGCCCATGGCTGTGTCCGAATCCATGAGGGCGGGGGCACCGCACAGGCAAAGGCTGCAGCGGCCTCTTTCAGCATCGTCAAGTATGGATTCTCCGTGTTTGCGCGAACCAAATAAGGATCAGACTCCTTAAATAACACGGCCCATGCACACGATGTTGCCAGGCACAGCTGACACTCTGCGCAGGCGGAGGTCCAATCTGGTTCGGGCCCGTTTCCTGGGCCTCTCGTCAAGTTTGCGGCTGCCTCGGTCGAGCCATGCTTGGGCCAACCTCGCCACCTGACCGGCTGACGACCACGAACAGCTGCAGAACAGGTGCAGAACAGACCGAACTCAGGCCTCGAGATGCGCATCGAGCGTGTGAGGACCGCCGGGTAGCTCCGCAGGCGGGGTAAGACTTGCAGGCAATGCTGGAGGTGTCGGCATCAATGGCACTGCTGGTGTGAGCGGTGCATTCATGGCTTCTGGAGGACGGGCGGGTAGCGGCGTCGGAGGCGCGATTTGCAGACCTTGCATCATCGCCGATGGCCTTGCGCTCCCGCCATCATTTCCAAGCACCGCGAGATCAACACTGCAGACAATTCGACCCAAGCGACGTCGGGAGCGACACGGGCTCCATGGTGCGAGGAAGCCGCACAGCAAAGGCTGCAGGGATGCCACGCACTTTCGGGCCTGGGCAACAAGATCAGGCTGAGATTTCTAGTGCTGGCAATGTCGGATTCTGTCCCACGAGGGGGCGGCGAGGAGGCATTACCGCTGGTGTCGCACTTTTTGGAGTAGTGCCAAGCCCCTGCCCAGAAGGACAGGCGCTCAGGTGGATCAGATGTTGAGACGGGAGATCGCACAGTCAAAATGAATCCAAGCCTTTGCCTCAGTCCTGTTGCTGCATTATGTCCTAGCTTGCTGTGTCGGTGATCGTCTCTACATGCCTCATCTCGCCGTACTCGCTTCATTTCCGCATGACGATGAATCAGTTCCCTGAGGCATGATCGCTAAGTCCATGCTAAGAACATCAGCAACAGTCTTCTGTTCGTTAATCAAGTTTCCTAGCATCAATGTCGATATGCGAAAACCTACGTGGACTATACCTTGTCGTGGTTAGCTGACCTACTGCATCATCTTCCGAACATGTACTTGTGTCCCTTCTGCTCTGTTCGGTTTCGCGATGCTTCGCACTTTACTCGGTCTGTCTGTCTTTCCCACTGGTATCTTCATGCTGTTTTTGCTTGAAACCGTCTGGCCTTGCCAATTGGATGCTGGTAGTCTGTCTGTGTTTCCTCCCTTCTGGGTTGTGCTTTTTGCTTCTTTCTCTGAATCTTGTGGTCACAGCCTGCTGCGCAAGAACGGGCGCTCCGTCGGCTTCCGAAGGCGGCCAAGAGGTTGGCGAGGCCTGGGAGGGACGGTTCCACGGATCATCGCTCGATTTCACGGTCTTCTGCAAAGCAAAAGCGATCGCAAATCCATGCTTGAGAATTCGGGCCTGTTTGGGGTTGGGTGACTCATCCCGCCAGATAGAACTCGTGTCCGCAGCCGCTGCATTGACGAATCTTATTGGCGCTGGCATTGGCAAGGGCAATTGCAAAGGTCCTTCTATCCTGCGCAGCAAGTGCTCATGCTGTAAGACAGCATGGGCTGCTGTGCTCACATGAACCTTGCATACCTTGCTTATACAGTATTATACAATATTATACAGCGAACCGGATACATACACGCGACACGCGCTGATGATGCCGAAAGAACAAAAATATTCCAGTGCAGCACCCAGCAGATGAAAATACGCACGGGACCGTCGTCCCTGCGGGGCCAAGCCCGAGCGGGACTACGGAAAGAACACAAATTTAATCGAAAACCTGCGCACTGCGCCACACGGGAGCCGCGAAGCCACCAAGAGCACCTGCGTTCGTGCCTCGTGCGAATCCTCTTGTCTCCAGGTATACAAAAACCACGTGGTGCGAGACTGCTTGGGGAACAAAGCAATGTTCTGCACATGCTGGTCTGCTACAGGTGTGCCACACGGACCCTACCGATAATGCTTTTATAGGCGACTGTCCATCCTAACGCAGGAAACACAATGAAAACAAGAGTGTGAAAAAATAAACTCTGTAGTTAATGGTTCTGGCTTCTGGGGTTGATCAACCCTCTATCCAGACAATAAACTCTGGATTTAATTGTTTTGTCCGGGTGTAGGGAGGAGACAATTACCTGTAGAGTTAATTGTCGGTCTTCTTCCGCACACCTGTCCGGACAATTAACTCTGGATTTAATTGTTGTCTGCGGGTTGGGGTCTCGCTGAGGGGAAATAACTCCGGATTCAATTGTTTGCTTGGGTCCCTGTGAGCCTCTGAGGGGAATTAACTCTGGATTTAATTGTTTGCGTGGGGTCCTTGGAGGGAATTAGCTCTGGATTTAATTGTTTTTCAAGGCGCTCCATGGTCCAAGGGATTTATCGGCCGGACCCAAACCGCAGCTCCTTGCAGGTTTTCACAGGTTTCCCACAGCTTTCTCACAGCCGAGTCTTGGGGATTTCCAGCAGCCAGGCCTGGCGGCCGGACTCAGGACTGCCAAGGAGGGCTGGTTCCGGCCGGTTCCGGTTTTTGGATCGTCTCTCTGATCTACGGCTACATGGTGGTCTTGGCGCTCCATGGTCCAAGGGATTCACCGGCCGGACCCAAACCGCAGCTGCTTGCAGGTTTTTCACAGTCGTATTTTGGGGACTATTGATACTTTGTGTCGTGGTGTATTATGTTTGAGTCCGAAATTATTTGAGGAATTTTTTTGTTTTTCTTTGAATGTTTTTTTGTTTTTGTGCGCTTGCTTGGTCTGAGGGGACAGGCGGGGAGGGAGGGGGGTGGATGTTCCTCTCTTTGGCTTCACTTTGTCTTCTTGCTTTTTTACTCCCCAGCGAATACGTGGCTTTCGCCTTCTTGTCTGTCGGTGACGACGTTTCATTCATGATTATTTATTTCTTCGCTTTTAACCCCCTGAAGCGTTTTCGTCTGGCTTTCTCCTTATTGTGAGTTGGAGAAGACGTGTTTATTCATTTCTTCACGGCTTAAGAGAGCGGGGGTGTTGGGGGGGGGG
>BGNK01003426.1:6449-18724 GCA_003297005.1 Symbiodinium sp. clade A Y106 | reverse complement strand
AGAGGAAAGCAAAAGCACAAAATCAAAAACAACAAAAAGCAAAAACATACTAAAGCAGGGAAGAGCTGCACCAAAAACTTAAAATGAGAAAAGCGAAGCAGACAATCAGAGAAGCAGAACAGCAGGGAAGCAAGAGAAGCGGAAAAGCAGAAAAGCATAGAAGCAGAAAAGCAGAGGAAAGCAAAAGCACAAAATCAAAAACAACAAAAAGCAAAAACATACTAAAGCAGGGAAGAGCTGCACCAAAAACTTAAAATGAGAAAAGCGAAGCAGACAATCAGAGAAGCAGAANAGAGGAAAGCAAAAGCACAAAATCAAAAACAACAAAAAGCAAAAACATACTAAAGCAGGGAAGAGCTGCACCAAAAACTTAAAATGAGAAAAGCGAAGCAGACAATCAGAGAAGCAGAAAAGCAGAGAAGCAAGAGAAGCGGAAAAGCAGAAAAGCATAGAAGCAGAAAAGCAGAGGAAAGCAAAAGCAGAGGAAAGCAAAAGCACAAAATCAAAAACAACAAAAAGCAAAAACATACTAAAGCAGGGAAGCGCTGCAAGCAAAAACTTAAACATGAGAAAAGCGAAGCAGACAATCAGAGAAGCAGAAAAGCAGAGAAGCAAGAGAAGCGGAAAAGCAGAAAAGCATAGAAGCAGAAAAGCAGAGGAAAGCAAAAGCACAAAATCAAAAACAACAAAAAGCAAAAACATATTAAAGCAGGGAAGAGCTGCAAGCAAAAACTTAAAAATGAGAAAAGCGAAGCAGACAATCAGAGAAGCAGAAAAGCAGAGAAGCAAGAGAAGCGGAAAAGCAGAAAAGCATAGAAGAAGAAAAGCAGAGGAAAGCAAAAGCACAAAATCAAAAAAAACAAAAAGCAAAAACATATTAAAGCAGGGAAGAGCTGCAAACAAAAACTTAAAAAAGAGAAAAGCGAAGCAGACAATCAAAGAAGCAGCAGCAGAGAAGCAGAAAAGCAGAAAAGCAGAGAAGCAAGAGAAGCGGAAANAAAGCAGGGAAGAGCTGCAAACAAAAACTTAAAAAAGAGAAAAGCGAAGCAGACAATCAAAGAAGCAGCAGCAGAGAAGCAGAAAAGCAGAAAAGCAGAGAAGCAAGAGAAGCGGAAAAAAGAAGCAGAAAAGCAGAGAAGCACAAAAGCCGAGGAAAGCAGAAAAACAGAGGAAAGCAAAAAGCAAAAAACAAAAACAAAAAAAATCCCCAAATAATCAGGATTCCATTATATTTCCTAGTTCTGGGATTTCGCCCAAAGATTTCTGTGTTTATGACTGCTAATCGGGCCACACGTGAGAACTCCCCCCCCAACCGCGTGGCACACCCGTAGTACAGAATATTGCCGAAATCCCAGAACCAACCCGAAGCCTCAAGCGTCTGAACCCTGAGCATAAGCTAAACCCATCCTCCAAGTGGCACACCGGTCCGACGGCTTAATCTTTTCCGGAGCACCGAAAAACAATTAAGTCTGGAGTTAATTCTTTTTGACGACCGGAGATGTGGCACCGAAGCGAAGCACCGGGGCCCGCAAGACAATTTAGTTTTTTTGACGACCGGAGATGTGGAACCGAAACGAAGTACCGATAACTTGCTACTTTCCGAAGCGAGGTAGCAGTGGCCTACTCTTTTCCGGAGCACGGGAAAAGTTAGATTTGAATTTGGTCGGACTTTTCCCCGAAACTGCGTTGCTATTCTGTTGACTCAAGGGCCCTATGGCAGCGGTAAAACAGCTATACATATCACGGTCATGGCATGCAGCAATCACAAGTCAANAATTTGGTCGGACTTTTCCCCGAAACTGCGTTGCTATTCTGTTGACTCAAGGGCCCTATGGCAGCGGTAAAACAGCTATACATATCACGGTCATGGCATGCAGCAATCACAAGTCAAGTGCAGTAGGATTCACACTCAACCTGTTCTCATGCCGTGATAGGAAAACAAACGATGAATTAGCCACAAAAGGTACAACAGCGTGTTGTCCTATAGCTAGTGGCATCTGCAGCCTACTCAGCTACATAGGTACACTCTCAAGGTGTCCATGGTGTAGCGTCTGCGAACTACAGTTCTACAGCTTAGCGCGGCTCACTCTGTANTGGCATCTGCAGCCTACTCAGCTACATAGGTACACTCTCAAGGTGTCCATGGTGTAGCGTCTGCGAACTACAGTTCTACAGCTTAGCGCGGCTCACTCTGTACACGCCTGAATCGATTACCTTGATTATGAAATCAGGTTTCATCGACTTCGTAAGGCAATCGGCCGCTTGAGTTGCGGTGTCGATCCAGTCTACCCTATCGCCTCCACAAGGGTAGGCCTTGCAGCTTCTCTCTCCGATGTCGGTAAAGACAGACTGACGCAAGGCGCTCAGTTCTATCTGGAGGCGCTTGTCCTGAACCCGAGAAGGGGTGTCAGTATTCAGGTGATCCGATAGGCTCCTGCAATCGGTCAGGCAGATGTGCGGGACTCGTATCCTCGCACGGAGGTCCCAGTCGGCCCCCTTGCTGCCGTTGCCGTACAGCTCGGCGAGCGCAGCACGAATTCGATCACCAGATTCTTGGGCGCTCTGAAGTGCATACGTCTCCGCTTGTAGTGTTGCCCTGCATACACGTTTTATCGTGGCAGACGAAAACGACACGACCATGACATCATACTCACTACATGACGGGTCAGTGAGTTGATTAGCTGGAGCTAGAAAGTGGATTCGTCCTTGCTGTGAACGATCCTTGGATTCTCCTGCAAAACTGGCGTCTGACGGGGTCAGTACGCCCAGGTTCTCAAAGTCAAAAGGTCCGTTTCGGTACCTTAGCTTGAGGGCCTTTCCCTTCAGGGCTATCTCCAGCACCTTGTTCGCCTCGTGCAAGGTTGCGACTGTTGCTCCCTTTATCGAGCTCTGAAGCTTCGATACACGATACAGTATATCTGGCCTTGCTTGCCTAGATATCCAAGACAGGCTACCAACCACGGATCGGAGCTGGCGCTCCTCACCTCGGTCGATGGGATCCGAGTGCTTCCTATTTGATTTGACTTCAATATAGTGGATCTTGTTCGTGTTGTCTGTAACATCGATCACGACGTCATTGTCCACCTTGTCAAATTGTTTCCCACAGAAGCGTAGTCTACCAGACTCGCGGCGGCCTATCTCGAATTTCTTCAGCAACTTGTTGATGATGGTGCCTACAACACCCTTCGATGCCCATAGAAAGTCATCGACATGGGTTGTGAGCACACAGGTAACTTCCCTGTTGTGACGGTGGAAGTAGAAGGCTGGGAAAATCCTGCTCACTTCGAAGCCGGCANCATAGAAAGTCATCGACATGGGTTGTGAGCACACAGGTAACTTCCCTGTTGTGACGGTGGAAGTAGAAGGCTGGGAAAATCCTGCTCACTTCGAAGCCGGCATCCCGTGCTTCCCTGTCAACCTTCCTCCAGAAACCTCGACCGCTGTCACAGAGTCCATATACTGGTACTCTGATTAGTAGAATTGCTTCCGGGTCTACCCCTGGAAGACCTCCAGTGGGTTGACGCATCAATACCACTCTGTCGATAGGTTCTGCTTGGAAATAGGCGTTGCGGATGTCCGACGACTCTACGGGAACTCCGTTAGAGGCTGCGAAAGCGGACACCAAAGCGTGTGTCTCTAAATCTGATGTAGGAGCGTCTGTCCTTACATCCGCGGAATCTTCAAAATTTCCGCATGACACGAGCCTAGACTTGAACTCGGGATCATAGTCTGGCTTGAGGCGCTCATGGAAATTCTTAATTGTATCTACCCATTTCGATGGAATGGGTACATGGCCTGCATCCAAAAGCTCCTTAAGCGGTTTGCCCTTCAGCGGTATTGCCGCTTGAAAGTCCTCGTACTTCTTCCATTCCTTGCCTCTGGAACCGTCGATGCGGAGTCGTACGGCCGGTGTGCATTCCCAGTATTTTAAGGCCTCCGGGAGGTCCTTAAGTTCCTGCTCAACCTGTTCTTTCGTAGAAAGACGGTTTGACCAAAAACCCTTGAGTCTCTTACGAATACTCAAGTTGGCTTCTTCTTCGACTCTGCGTTGTTCGAAGGTAGCACGAATGGATGCCGGAAGGTCATCCAACAATTCGTTGCGACTCGACCTCCTACTGGGAGTCCTTNTTCTTCGACTCTGCGTTGTTCGAAGGTAGCACGAATGGATGCCGGAAGGTCATCCAACAATTCGTTGCGACTCGACCTCCTACTGGGAGTCCTTTCAGCGTCAGGCTCGAGAACGCTAGGCTAGTTCTTCGAGATCTCGCTGCGACTGCAGGTGGGGGTGACCTTGATCTACCTCTCTCGGCTTGTTCCTCTGCCACGTCATTCTCAAAAATTGACGCAAGAGGACCCGGCCCATCAAGAAGACCGTATGATGGTCCGTCATCGTCTTCTTGCGGTGGTTCAACGTCTTCCTGCTCTTCGGCGTCCCCTTCGGGTACGCCTCGCAAGTCCTCGAAGTTTTGCCAGACGTTTCCATGTGTGAGACCGTCCGGTAGGATCGGTTCACCCTGCAAAACAGCTTGTGCTAGGGCTTCGGCATCTTGTGCCGGACGCAAGTTCTGTGCAGACACTAGAACTGGTACGTTTTGGCAGAGTACCCATACGCTTTCGTTGTGAGTACCCTCAAAGCCTATAACCCTAGATGCGGTAGACCATTCTGTCTTACCNTACGCTTTCGTTGTGAGTACCCTCAAAGCCTATAACCCTAGATGCGGTAGACCATTCTGTCTTACCGGTCTTATCGCGCCTAAAGCAGACCACGTCTCCGATAGAGTACGTGTACGGTAGTGGTTTAGCATTCCGAAGAAGTGCTCTTTGCGCGTTTGGACGTGTCCAAATGCGTGAAAGCTTTCTTTGCTTCCTCGCGCGCCTTGTGCAGTAATGCGAAGCGGCTCTCAGGATCCACTTGGTCCTCGAAGGATCCAAGGTCTGATCCGTTATTCTCCTCCATAAAGGATGGAGGACCGCGCGGGGTCTTACCAAGTACCCACTGTGATGGCGAATATCCCCCGTGCCGAAGCATCGAGTTCTTGGTGAGGCAACACGCATCCAAGACAGTTTGAAGTTGACCTGGCCCAACCGCCTGGGTTTGGGCCACAACTTTCCTCGCCATCGCCTTTAGTGCACCACCGTGTCGCTCCACTCTCCCGATGGCTTCAGGAGTTTCCAGGGGAGCGTGTGACACCTGGATTCCATGTGCTGCACAAAACTGTGCTAGCACNCGTAGGACGGTTGGCAATCCTGCCCAACAGGTCCATCGTCGCTGGATGGCCTCAAGGCATCGCGCTGATGATGGTAGTCCGTCGCCCTCGCGTACGATCTCAGTCAGCTGAAAGCACGTTCCTAAGCACACTAGGTTCAAAACCTGATACTTATCCCCTCTAGCATCTAAGCTCTCAAACACATCAATACCCAAGGCATGATTGAATGAGTACCGTTCCGGTAGGGATACGGTATGCGCATTGCGACGGGGCTGTGCATCTTCACAATGATTGCACCTATGGAAATTTGCTGCGTCGATATAGCTCTTATCGATCTTAGCTGTTCGCAAGAGGTTTATTAGAACCTTCTTGGGACAGTGGCCGAATTGTCTATGCAGCCGTCGAATNCCCTCCATTTGGCACGACGTTCGGACTCCTCTAGAGGTAGTCCTGGAATGTCGACCTCATCGAGTTGGGTCTCCTCTGTGATGGCCTCTTCGGATGGGTCCATCAACGCGAAATCCTGTGGTGATTCGATCTGATCGAATGTCCCTCCATCACCGTTCTCGGTTGATGGGAATGCTGCCTGCGCAATCAGTGAAGTAGCCACTTGATTCTCCGCAGTTTGGCGAACCCAAGTAACGAAATCTTGAGCAAAGACGTCGTCGAAGTTTAATGGTGGCCTATAGGGGTAACTATTAGTACACCATCCCTCGAAATCGTCTTGCAACCCTTGATCGTTACTGTAGAAGGATATGTCGCCTATACCAAACAAAGGTTGCATTGGTACACTAGCCTCCGCCCATCGAGATGTTGTTGCATCATCCACTAAAAGAGGTATGATGCACCAGATAACTCGCAGTGGCTAATTACTTCGTCTATGAGATCAGAGTGATTAAAGCCATCTATGGGGTCCTTATACCGAATTGCAACCACAATTATACTTGGCCCTATAGCCTGCATCTCCTTCCTAGCTCCATTCGGAGTCCAGTCGCCGGTGGCATTCGCGCCAACGTCGATGCACTGGAACATGGATTCCTGGAAGTGCTTGGTATCGTTGGTGAAGATGAGGACATGCTTAGGACCAATTGTGGTTCCTATGCAGGCTACATTCAGAAGGTGCTTCAGGGCCATATCATGATCCCTTAGCTGGTTGATACCTTTAGTTACCAACTTCTTGCGTGCCTTGCTCAAAACCGCCATCGAAGCTACCCGGTCGAACCCAGGGCCTCAAGGATCTTCCGATGATATCACCAAACCAGCACCACCTTCCTTTTTCAGGGTAAGGTTTAACTGCTTCGCGATTTCATCATCACTAGAAGGATCCGACCCTGAACTAGACCAAGATGCCCAACGTTTCCGAGATCCCTTGGGATTCTTGGGTNGGATTCTTGGGTGTTGGGGGCTTCGGTGGTTTTGGTGTTCCTTTGGGCCTGGTTGACCTACGGCCTCGAACCTCCTTCCACTCTGGGTCCTTTGGTTCGGTACCCGGGGTCAACTGCTGCTGGTGAGCTAGTTCAAAGACTCCTTGATTCAAGTGGCTTTGGGGTCTCATGAACCTCAAAGGAGCTAGCAACCTCAAAGGAACTAGCAGGTTCTACTGGCTCGGCTAGAGGCTGCGGGGGTTGAGGCTTACGCTTCGTAGCAATCCCGGGGCCTGGCTTGAGGACTAAATAGGTAGAGCGTGGGTGCATTGCCCCAGCCACTTCCAAAGAGGGTCGAGCCGGTATCAAGTACTTGTTCTCGCCCTTGGTGTCTGCGTCCTCCTTAGTGGTAGGACACGCGGCCGTCATCGGCACGTCGCGTAGGAGGATCGTAATCTCTCCTCGCTTAAACAGAAGCACTGTTTTAAGCCACCGGTCGAGCGAGTAGTCGTACCGGAAACGCAACGGCTGATCGACGCCCTTTGGGCGCCACCAAAATCTCACATTATGGAGTAGATTTCGGTTATTGCCTCCACCAAGAATGAGGGGGCCACGCCACCCGTCCTTCTCACGGAGCTCGTTGCCTGCTTCCGTCAGCCTTCTTGATGGCCCGCGCAAGATCCATCATGTCAGGGAACGCGAGGTTGGCTCCCCACGGGGTGGCGTCATCTGGATCGCTGTCGATTCCAGGAACCACGTTGTTCTCCTCTTCGCCGATGGAGGTCATCGTGTTGTACCCGTCCGGATGATCGGTACGGTCCACAGCTGCGTCTGTGCTCGCCCTCCCNGATTCCAGGAACCACGTTGTTCTCCTCTTCGCCGATGGAGGTCATCGTGTTGTACCCGTCCGGATGATCGGTACGGTCCACAGCTGCGTCTGTGCTCGCCCTCCCGGGGGTCGAGCTACCTGCACCCTTCTTGCCCATACGGCCTTCCAGTCGGTCAGAACGAGAGCGTGCAGGTGTAGAGCTCCTCGAGATATAGCCGGCATCAGAACGTCCCGCAGAATGGGATCTCCCTCTGCGGGTAGATCCTACACGTCCACGGGGAGTCCCCTGAGGGGTACTCCTGGGCGAATGGTAATATCCAGACAGATATCCCATTTGCTGTTGCGCCTGAAACCATTCGTCCCACTGCTCAGCCACGCAGGCTTGACCATAAAGGGTACGATTCTCGTCCTCGAGCTTGGTCTTCACGGCTTCGAGTGCATCGATTCGTTCACGTAGCTCCTGGTTTTCAACTTGCAACCTGTCCTGTCAAGCAGTGCTTCCGCCCGGATAGCACGATCTCGCCATTCCAGATCAGCTGTCCTTCCAGGTACATGTGATGGGGTCGGCGTGGTCCGCTCTCCAGTAGTACCACCCTTCGGCTGCTTGTTGGGCGTGATACTTCGCCTTGAAGATGCCAAGGATCCTGAAGGAGGATTCCTTTGAAGTTCCACCCGACGGTGTATGCTGATGACCGCGTGTGCATCGCAGGGTCCGGCGGTGGTACCCTAGATGCCCTGGCCCTCTCGTCGTCAGCAGGATGCTTGGCGTAGCCGGTGATTTTCGGGTCTAGTTGAGCTAGTACCCGCGTGCCCAGCTCGATGGCACGATTGTGGTCGAACCATCCACGGCAGTAGGCACAGTGGCCTCCGCANCAGTGTGCCCATGGCTACACTGCGGTGGCGGTTTGAAGTGCAGTAGGGCATCACAATGACGGGACGGTGTTCATTGACTGCCCTCTCGATGTCCCGAAAGATCATCGACATGAGTGCCCTGCCGGCCTGGCGGTCAAGAATCTGATTTAAGATTTCTTGTCTCAGGCCTGTGCATGCACTGTACGCGCCGTTATTAGGGTCGCTGAGACTCGTAAGGTCGTGCAGGTGCAGTTTGAAATGCCACGGCAGGTGGAATACTGCACTCCCATCCCTCCTTGGAGTGGATGCGCCGATGGTCAAGTCCAGGCTCGTCGAATTGGTACTTGGCCCCACCGGTGAGCACCAGGACCGACGGCCATTGGTCCGACGGCCTGTTGAAGTGCACGGATGTTGTCGAGCACAGACATCCACTCCTGATCGGGTACTGGTGCCAGCAGGGGCGCGGTGAGAACCATGGCGACCGGCTTGCAAGGTCCTGAAGAGGTACTCTGCTCCACCGGATTGCTTGGTCCACAAGCGGTACCAAGCTTCAGCGACTCAGATCGCTCCTTATCCTTGAGGTCAAGGCGTTACTCCTTAAGGTTGGCCTACCACGGGGTCTATCCTCGGATGCCCTAGGCTTATCCTTAAGATCCCTGGGGCCTATCCTTAGGGTCCTCAAGCTCCCGGACACAGTCGGGTAAGTCCTCTGAGAAGGTACTTAAGCACAGTAGTAGCAAACCCGTCTCATTGCATCGGGCTAGGGGCACATGTGACGTGGAGCCATCATGATTGCGGATAGAACAGGTACATGTCTTCATGTCCTTAATAAGGCCTAAAGTGCTCTGGGCGAATAGGCTTAGCAGCAGGGGGTTACGAGCCGTAGTATCGATCTCGTGACTCTCAAGCACTCCTCCTATGGTAGTGTCCCTCTTTTCTATGCTGAACGGCAATCTACGTTTTCCCAAAGTGTTAGATGTTGAACCTAAACCAGCAAACGACTTGGTCTTCGAATCTACCCAAGGGAAACTCAAGCCCAAAGCTTTGAGACGCTTCTCTGCCAACCTTCCCCAGGCTGTACAAGATCACCACTAGAGGTTGACCCGGCACCTGCAATGTTGCGGGGAAACACCATAGGTTGGTTGTTCCATCTTCCCTTGGGGCTTTGCTTTGGCTGAGAGGACCTAGTGGGTTCCTCTGGTACCTCAGGGGTCTCAGGCCTTTGTACCCCTGGCACTAAAGCTGATCCCTCTGACGGCAACTTCCCCTTTCCTTTACCTCTCCTAATCCATCGGGGCTTAGGCTCAATCCCCTGTCCCACTCCGGTGCTCCTCTCGGACGGCGCTCCAACGCTCCTCTCGGGCGGCGCCGTAGAAGAGCTCGAGTGTCCTGTGATGCGGTTTGGTCTTAGGTGCGCTAGTTCTCGCCCTTCATTAGAGATAGGGCGTGCATAATGGCCCCAACGGGATCCATCACCAGCTAGGCCTAGACCCTTACCTCCCTTAGGGTAGGTCTTAGGGACAGGATTAAGGGTATTTTGGTTTTGGCCTGACGACGAAGAGGATCCCGCAGGATTCCTCTCTCGGGTAGCTGCGGCTTCACGCTCAGCCTCCATGGCTTGAGCCATCACGTCCCGTTGTCGTCATGCATCAGCTTGCGCGCGCCCAATGGCGTCGCGATCCTGAGCTGTAGGGCCCTGCCAGTGGGGAACAGCAGGCACGTTCACCCTTTGTCTGGCCTGATACCCGAGTTGGGTTATATCCCGGCCCGGGACATGTCTCACCTGGAGTCTGTTCCTAGGTGCCGATCCCGATTCCNGTTGGGTTATATCCCGGCCCGGGACATGTCTCACCTGGAGTCTGTTCCTAGGTGCCGATCCCGATTCCAAGACGGTAATCGAGTCGGGTTGCACGTCCTCGTTGAGGTTGTGACGAGCCTGCTCAAAGGCTTCGTCTAGCTCACGTTGAGCGTCCTCGGCGGCCTGGCGCTCGAGGGCTTGGTCCAGCTCCTCTACATTGTAGGAGCCAGGGGCTCCGTCGTCAGAGGAGTCCCCTGGTGGGAAGGGATCATGCATCGAGTTGAGGCTTTCTAAGAGAATAGCCTCCCGGTAGTCGGCCCGAGTTCCTGGTCTCTGCTGCCTAGGAAATTATCGGTCCAAGGGGATCCGATATGCGGTAAAACTCCGGCTCTGCGGTAGTTGGGTCACGCTGTTGAACTCCCTTGCCCTTTCCTTTGTTACGTCCGGGACTGCGTCCTCGGGCTACCATTGCAGTAGGGGCAAATTGCCACGAAGGGCTCAAAGGACTGGGGTCCATCACCGAAGTGATGGCCTCTTTGAGCCAGGCGTGGAGGACGGTAGGGTGAATCCGTTCCTCCATGGCAATCGCCTGCTGGACGGCTCCAGGAAGCTACCTAGGAGCTGCAAGACCGCCTCAGGGTCGAGGTCGGCCGTAGCGTCATCTGCAGTGATTGACTGTACAATTGGAAGCGCCATCTCGGTCGCCTCTAGCAACTTCTCCGAGACGGTCTTCCGTTCTCGGTGAAACTCTTGGGGCACCTCATCCACGAAGATGCCGCACATTCTACAGAAAGTGCGTGAGGTGCTTCTAGAGCTACCTCGATGATCCGTTGCTTCATGAGAGCATACGGCAGGGTCGACTGTGTATACATGTTCCCTCTTCTCCTGGGATACATGGCCACAGTCGCGGCAAGTCGTCCTCACATAGTTCGCTGAGCTTCCCTGGTATGAGAAGTCTATGCAACTAGTGCACCGATCCAACGGCGGATTCGGTGGTGTCTTCTTCTTCGCGCCCTTGCCGCGGGGTCGCGGATTATAGGTTCCCTCGGGGATACCTATGGATGCACGCGTCTCACGATAGTATTGGCCATCTACACCTTCGTTAATGATATAATACCTATTAAACCAGGTTAAGAAGTCCTTGAGGGTTGCCGCTGGGCTTGGCTGGTGCAATGCCCATCTGACAAACTCGACCTTACGAGAAACTTCCTCCCTTGCGCTGACCGTGGGTGAACCTACGGTCTCCGCCTTCCATCTGCATAGCGCTAGATGGTCGTGCGGGTGCTGCCTTGGAGCTGGCAGCGCCTAGCTCGTTCACCATGTAGGCGTGCGCATCCTCGTCTTTACCCGAGGGTACATACAGGCCCCCGTCGGGGTCCTGTTTTGGGGTTACGATTGCGAGATGGGCTCGGCTCTTGGACTGCGGCTTCCCTCCTTTAGAGGTAGGGAATTTGCATTCTGGGTCGCCGGCCCAGTGACCTATCGCGCCGCATCTGAGGCACTTCGACTTGGCCTTCAGTGTCTTCATTTTGTCGCGGCGTTCCTCCAGGGTAAGATGTGACCTAACTACCTTACCCTTAGACTTACCTCTACCTTTGCCTTTGCCCTTACGACCCAAAGGCGGCATTGGCGGCAAGCTGGAGTTGGATCACATGTCCACTCTCTGCTTCCTCGGGATCGAGATCCTCGAGGCAATTAAGGGCCGTCGCCTCTTCTTCATCGAGCTCGAAATCCTCGTAGCTCGGCTCGTCTTCCTCCTCCCCGGCAGGGTAGGAGTGTGCTTCGTACTCGGCGGTTTCGTCCCCGAAGGCGGGGTACGAAGTGTCGTCGTAGTCCTCGGCATCCTCGTCCTCCTGGGGGTATGCGTCGTCGTACACTACTTGCGCCTCGTCTTCAGCGATGTAGGCGCGGCGGGTAAAACCTCTGGTTTTCCCTTTTCCGTAGCCTTTGGGGTTGCTCTTGTTCCGAGCACCATGGTTGTTGTGACGGCGGTCCTGGAAGGTACCGCCACCCAAGGAACGGCCTTCCTTTAGGTGCACACCACTGTAGTGCTCCAGTAGGGTAGCAGCAACAGCCTCAAAACTCTTGGAGTTTGAGGTACACGCCTTGATGACCAGGGACTCCTGTCGGCTAAGGCCGGACAGCTCCAACAGGAGTTCCACACGCATCGGCTCGGAAAGCTCGATGCTAGAGTCTAAGGACTTTAGCAACTTCCACCAGCGTCG
>BGNK01003425.1:54381-78620 GCA_003297005.1 Symbiodinium sp. clade A Y106 | reverse complement strand
GTAGAGCCGCCTCATAGGCGCTAATACCATCACAACAGCATCATTTCCCGTCCTCCACATTGATGTGGCACGCAAATTTGGATTCTCTCATATCACCATGGCATGCAGTATCCCAGACTTACTAAATTCTGTTGCGCACGCAGTCTGCATATTCGCGGAGCTCCTTGGCCAGGCATTTTGTCGGTCGTCCCTCTTCAGCACCACTCAGTCAGTGGTTCGTCCATACTCGCAGTGACAGACTGGGCACTTCCGTGGCTGCGCTGTCGCGGGTTCGTGGTTTGGGGCACTACAAACCAACCGGAACCAATCCAAGTGAATTACCATCGAGTGTATCCAGACCCCCAAGGCCATAGGCTAGAAAACCGAAGAGGAACAAGGATAAAACACACTAAAGTGAGGACTCTAAGGGTAGAGGCACTACCTCGGTCAGGACAACAGGGTAAGACTTACAAACAAACCGAAAGGAGGTTTGAGTGAAGGGAAGAGTAGACTACCCGAAGAGGGAAGAGCAGCATATACAGTGATTTACCAGGGCTTTAGCGCTGTAATGTTTATGATTCAGCAATGAAATTACTAATTAAACATGCTCNTTCATCTTTGGGAAAGACACAATAGTATAGAACTGTAGTTAGACAGTCACCCACCACTCGCTCTAGAGTCAGGCCATGGTAACGTGGGTGCTGTAACTGAATCATATGAGTCGACGCTCGCCCTTATCACCTCTGCTTCCTCACTGTCTAGCATGGTAGCTGGAGCAGGTCTGGGTGTTAACTGGGAGTCATCTTCCGAGTCGCTAAGTACCAATGTGGTAGGGAGACCTTGTTTGAGTTTTCCTGCCTGCCATACATGCTTGGTTGCGCGCGTGTTTAATCGCAACTGAATCGGTTGTCCAGGTCCAACAATTTCCCGGACATAAAAATCAACTTCGAGACTATCCGGTATATTAAAACCTAAGGCACAAAGGCGTTGGTCCAGTTGCGAATCTATGGAAAAGGCCCCCATCAAAGTGAAGGCTACTGCGACGACCCCTCTACCAGTCCACTCTTCCGTGCAATGTAGATGACGTTTTCCGGAAAAGACTAAAGGGACACCGCTAGAAAGGTCGCAGCAGGTTCCCAGGATTAACCCTCCCATGTACTCTTTGGGGACGAGGCCTTTAGGACTTTCGATCCACAAAGAANAGCAGGTTCCCAGGATTAACCCTCCCATGTACTCTTTGGGGACGAGGCCTTTAGGACTTTCGATCCACAAAGAACCACCCTCAAATGATGACAAAGCAACAATAGCTTGAGGGTAGTGAGGCTAAGGTTGCGGGGACAGGGGATTTTGATGCTTACACTGGGACGCGGCCAGGCAAGATCGGCAAACAAGAACTGTAGGGTTTAAGGTTTAGGGTTTGTTTCGACTCCCAACAAGGTTAAGGGTTTGGTGGCAGACTTGTGTCCAGTCTGCAAGGTCTCACGGCCATGTTATCTGTCCATGCATACTCAAACCGCAGAAGACGATGGCAACAGCAATGATGGAAATGGTACAGTACAGGACGCACTAACAAAACTTACATTTGTGCACCATCATAAACAGTAACAGCGGGCAGTTGATGCAGAGAATCGTATTTAGATTTGGATCACAACCAAAAGCCGCTTGTGAATCCCTGCTTCGCCCGATGGGCTTGCAGGATTTGGCAAAAACAAGCTGTGTGTTCAGTCAAGCACTCTGTCAATGCCGGTGGCATAGAGAGGCTGGATCTGAGGGATACGGGCTGGGCTGATGAACTGAAGGGTCTGAGGGGATTGGTCGCTTTCAAATTTCAGTTCAGGCTGGTGGCCAGTACGGCCAGGATCATGCCGGTCAGCGCATCGGCGTCCCCATCCGGGGCCGACCCCGTTTCCAGAACCGTGGTCAGGTCAGCTGCAAACTTCCAGTGGGGCAGGCAGGGATACTGCCCTCCACCACACTGGAAGTTGCCTCGACATGATGTCGTCTTGGCGTGCTAGACTCAGACAAGCCAACCCAAATCGGCTAAGTGACCCCAAACACAAAAACACATGAAAACTTCATCCGAACCGGTCATGATCGCCTTCTTGACAGCTGCTTGGGCTGTTTGATAGCTCGCACATTCGGCGCCAGCCCAGGAAGTACTCGTAGGTAAGGTCAAGGACTGCGTTGTGGTCCGGGTGATCCGCCGGCAGGGACGCTAAGATGGCGCCACTCACCAGCAGCCCATAGCCCTGACCTTCGCTGACCACACCTCCTGCAGCCCCGCCAGAGGAAAGCACTGCCCGTGCTGCCGAGCCCAAGACAGGCTGACTTGTCAAGACATCTCTCATCGCGTACATCCTGGCCAGGCTGGAGCCCACCGTTCCGGTACTAAACGGCCTCTCTTCGGGCGGAGGAGATGGCCCAGGACTCGGGCCATCACCGATGACCTTTGCTTCAGGATCCGAGAATTTTAGACAGCTCCGACAAGAATGACATGAAAGAAAAAGCACCAAACTTGCGCCCAACAGCAAGGGTGCTCTTGTTGACTGAGGCTTACAAGAAGCATTGCAGGTCCAGGGCGTCTGATGCTCGGGCGGGTCGTTGGGATTGATACCAGGCTGACAGCTCTGCCGGCAGGAAGCCCAATACCTGAAACAATGCCAGCCCAGCTATGTGAGAGTTTCAAGCAAGAGATGCAGGCCCGGCTCATGCGGCCAAGGTGCTGGTCCTTCTCGTAGCACTGAAAGCCCTCGTCTTCACAGCAACCTGTGTTGCGACAGTCCTGACCCTGCTGCGAGCACCTGCTAAGAACGTTGCAGTTCCATGGGGTCTGGTGCTCTGGAGGATCAGCCGGATTGATGCCGGGACTGCAGCTCTCGCGGCAAGAAGCCCAATACCTCGAGCGAATGTGAGCAGCAAAAGCGCACTACAACTTGACTCGCAACTAACAGTCAACGAGGGAACTGCCGTGCAGCTGTTCGATATGAAGCCATCAGATATTCCCCAAGACCCATGCCAAACACCCAGCATCACCCAACACCAGGCAGGTTACTGGTCCTTCTCGTAGCACGAAAATCCTTCGTCTGCACAGCAACGAGATCCACGACAGTCCTGACCCTGCTGCGAGCATACGACCACCACGTGGCAGCTCCAGGGTGTTTGGTACTCGGGAGGATCGGCGGGGTTGATGCCGGGAGCGCAGCTCTCACGACAAGATGCCCAGTGCCTGCAACGGCTCCCCAGCCGGAAGGGCCCATGCAATGCTCTTGGACTCTTGAATGATCTCCGGGGCAAGTTGAGCTTTAATTTTATCGGGGCAGGCCCAGCTGAGCTAAGTCACTCGTCCTTTTCGTAGCAAGTGAAGCCCTCGTTGGCACAGCAGCCGGTCGCACGACAATCCTGATTGACATCGGAGCAGGCTGTGACCTGTCGCAGGGAAGCGCTCAAGTGCTCGACATGAGGCAGACCCGCGCCTCTCTACACACTTGTTTCTGATACTTCTACCGCCGCTGCCGCCGCAGCCGCCACCACGATGACGACGACAACGACGAGGGCGACGGCGACAACAACGACGGCACTGCTGCTGTTGTCGCTGCGGCTATCGTAGCAACCACTCTTGCCACTGCTTCTTGTTCAGCCTTATCCTGCCCTCAGCCTGCACTTGCTATTACACAGGCTCGCAACTGGCAAAAAAAAAGCGTGCAACTACATTGGCCTGCAATTTCCTCTTTCGCTCGTGCCGGCTCTGCAGGAACTCGACTTCCTGGCTGGGGTTTCGGCTGGTAGGTTTGCGGCATGCCACACTTAGCCAGGAAGTGCGCTGCATGACCAGAAAAGCACCGCCTAGTTCGTGTTTTCACATTATCGAAAACACAAGTTCAGCAGCTCTTGGCCTACAAGCAGGCGTTGGAGTCACCAAGCGGCAGCTACTGCACAGAAGGCGCACACTGAAACTCTAGACTAGCATGCGAAAACAGGATCAAGGCTCATATATGTCTACACCTTCTGCACTTCATCTTACTTCGAGATGCTTGTAGAAAGTCACCGTTATGGGTGGCTAAGAAGAAATCCAGGCTTTGATCTGGCAGGGCTGCTTCCGCACTGTAACCTTCACCTGACAGGCCTCGGCCGCTGCTTGTCATGTCTTAGTTTTCCGTCTTGGAACCCGGAAGCAGCAAAACCAGCATGAACAGGCCGAGGAAACTCTGAGCTGCCAACCATCGCAAGGAGGGTAAAGGGGGTGCAAGGTTCTATCCAAGCATCATCGCAGCTCGAAGCATTCTGGGAATCGCAGGATGGGACCTGTGGTTCTGTCGATCGCTGTGCATGCAGGTCACCTGTTGCACCGCATCTGCAACCAAGAAGCAGAAGCTTGTCCTCGTGCCACTGGCTCCAGCATGCCGAGGAAAAGCCTTTGCCAAAACTCAGCGACTTTCAGCCGCAAGCATTTTTTGCAGTCTCTGCCCGGCCCTTTGTACATGTGAGGCCTCGGCTGGCTACAACCTCAACCCTGAACAGGCTCGACCCCAAAAGACATGCTTCCCAGCAGCAGGAGGGGGAGGCGTGCTGAGCTCATGTCTCAGACGGACGCTTGTTTCGCAGCAGGACTCGTGCAATCGCCTTTGCATCTTTGGCGTGGGCATAGCCGTGAGCCCAGACAGCCAAGGAATTTCTTGGCTACATCAACACCCAGCACGACTGGGAAACAGATGCGTGCAATCAAACTCAACACACAAGGAAACCTTCCACAGCGTAAAAAGGTTCGGGATGTCGACCGCCCCCGAACCACTGAATTCTCACACGACACAGGAACACCCCCGAGCTGTGCAAGTCCTCCGACTTCGATGGATCCTGCCAAAGTGGGATGTGTAAGTACAACATGCCCTTTACTGTCCGAGTCTGCATGAGCAGAACTCCTCCTACAGTGACACATCCGGTTAAGAACATGAACAATGCTTCATATTACGACTTCATCTGCGGCATTCGCCATCCGCCGCTGCCTGGACCCTCGGCTCTAAGCGAAAGCCTCAAACTCGACGCATCAAGTACAAAGGAGAGATGCCTTCGTCTCAAACTTCTGCCAAAGAGAGTCGATGACCTGCAATCTGGAGGTCTTAAACCACATTGGATGAATTAGGACCTGCACTGGTGGGGCTCGTGCTTCCAATTCGACCCGGTTCATCTACACTCCCGCAAACTGGCTTAGCAAGTCTTACCGTGGGACCTTAACTGCTAGTTTTGGGCCTTGAAGTACATTACAGCATATATTATGTTAAGGAACCCTAAACAGTAGTCGTAATTTGTTCGGCAGGCTCCTATGTTATGTAAGGCCACATCAGCCCAGGACCTGACGCACTGCTGTCCGCCCGTCCGGGTCAATAGCACTCTGATTTGTTTCAAATCCCGTCTTTTCCACCACTCTCTTGGGGTCAGGGTTTCTTTCTTCTTCGCTTCCCGCTTATATAGCCAGACCCGGGAGGGTTCTGCAGGGTGGTCAGAGTACTGGAAGCCCCCAACACTGCGCAAGCTGAAGCATTGATCCTCAGAAGTTCCTCTGGGCCCCTTGGCCTCAGCAGACGCGCCCATCTTCTCGAGGCCCTTGACAAAGTACTTCTTTGGCAACATGCCTCGCTCCTGACAGAATCGCCGCGCTTGCTATGGGAAAGGGCCTGTAGAGCAGTGAGGACCACTCGAAGAAGATTCTCAGGCACATGCTACGAAAGTCATGTGGGGAGTCGCAAGGAGAACTCGGAAGCTTGTGCTTAGTCAGAAGCTGCTTGGAAGCTCGAAACCCCATGCCTTCCCAACTCCACCCGGGGAAAGCCATCGTTATGCAGACTGCACAGCCGCCCGCAACATGGATGATTTAATACATGTAATATCGGAGCCTAAAGAATTCCCTATACTATTTTGGGGGCTCCTTAGTATAACTATAGTACTATAGACCCCAAAACCCCCTTATCTAATTATTCAGGCCCCTCTCTTAAGCCCTGAGCTGAACATCCCGAAAGCAAAAAGAAGCCCAGGCCCGAGCGAGCCTCGTCTGGCATCGACCAACCCGTCCGCGGCGGCTCGGCCACCTCGGCGAGCTCTGGAGTCGATATTGTCCTGTGTTTTTTTTGTTGTTTTTTATGGTGTTCTTTTTGCACGACCCTTTTCCGTCTCGCAAGATCCAGAAGGTGAAATTTCACTGGGCGTTTGGTAGAGCTTCTTTGTAAGCTCCCCTGCGAAAAACCCACCACACTTCGGGTTTACGCTCTCGCAACTCGGACAAGCCAGACGAGGGTTTAGGGTTTAAGGTTACTACTTTGGTGAGGATGTATCCAAGGTGTCTGAGACCGTCAGATTAAAGGCGCAGTCGAGATGAAGAACTCGGCTACCAAACCTGGCTTGCTCATGTGCACCACCCTCTGCATCGAGAGGTTGCTGTAGGCATCGTCGTTGCCGTGGCCAGCATCGACAGTGATGCTGGAGGGGGATGAAGACACCAGGCAGAGGTGACAAGTGTTTATGAAAATGGCTGTGGTTGTGGTGATGGTAATCGACACTGCTGGTGTTCGTGGTGGTGGCGGTGGCGGTGGCAGTGGCGGTGCTGATGCTGATGCCGATGCTGATGACGATGATGCCGATGATGATGGTGATGATGGTGCTGATGGTGCTGATGGTGATGATGGTGATGGCGGTGATGGTGATGATGGTGAAGATGGTGATGATGATATATTATGGTGATGATGATGGTGGTGATGATGATAATGGAGATGGTGGTGGCAACGATGGCAATGCTTCATGATGGAGATGAAAGAACCTACTACAGATTCTGCAGGTGGCCGTGGTGACGATGCTGACCTCATCGTTTCTACGCCCTACGGTACCCATTGCCATCTCCCCAACAATCTTCTTCTCTGCTTCTTGCCGAATACTCCCTGCGACACCAGCTTGGCCAACCCTTTTATGTAAACAGCTAGCTTCTTGGCATCCGGCTGATGGCGACGCCTTCGCCGCGCAGTAGAAACAGTTAAACTGGTCCTGCGGTTCCAAGCCGTGCACTTGGCCGATGGGTGAAGCGCAGACACATGACTTGATATCGGCCAATACTGGAAACCCCCGAGTGCATGGCTCCGTTGCTTCAGGGGCATTTAACCGTCTGTCTAGCCGGCACCATGGGTGCATCTCATCTTTGCTTGCCATAGGCAAGAAGCAGCAGCAGCAGCAGCACTAGATGGTTTTGCACCGGGCTTTCGACAAACACTTGACTGCGCACGTCCACTTAGAGCCTGCACCTCCAGCACCATATTGAGCACTCGCTGTCGAATGCTCACCAAAATGCCAAGCAGCCCTAATGCACATGCCATTATGACCAAAAGTGGCCAGTTCTGAAAACGCCCCCTTGCATCCGAAACGCCTATCAGGATCCATCTTGCACACTTCGCCCAAAAGCCTCTCAGAATACCACGGCAACCACAGCGAGGATGCAAGCTAAACACAGGAGAGGCAAGAAAAATCCCAATTGGCTACTGGACTCAAGTCTAAACCCTGAACCTTAGACCTGAAACTTAAACCTAACCCTGAGCTGCCCAAACCCAGTGACCTCCTCCTTGGATGCCTTCAGAGCCATCCTCAGGGCTTTCAACGGCTGAGGGTTCCCCCGTCTAGGCACCTGCCTATTCTGTAAAGCAGGGGCCTCGAGAAGCATACCTACATGAGCAGTATAAGACGCACAACCCCACTTGGTATCCCTCCTTAAACCACAAACACGCAAGCCAGCCGGGACCCAAAAGCCTCCAACCCTTTCACAGGGAGGAGGGGGGTTACCGGCTAGTTCTGGCATAGACAAGCGCTTTCCCACCTAGACAGCAGATCACTTAGGTGGTCTCCTAGAAAGCACCCTTTGCTAGCATAAGGTCCCAGGCTATGGTTCTACTTTCTGGATCCTCGCAACAATCTGGATTCAGAGCTTTGGGTTGTGTAGTTGAGGGCTGACGAGTTGGGAGATTTTTCCCTCTCGCATTGCAGTTGGAAGGTTCGGAAGAGGCGTATGCAATCAACCTGCTTTGCAGTTCGGCATACGGCATACGGGGCCTGCCGGTGTTTCTTATCTCCTGAAGCGGCACTACAGAGCGACCTCTCTCCGGATCGGTTGAAGATATCAAGGGATCCGCACGCCTAGTTTTTCAGTGGAGTAGCATGCATGAGATCTCGCCCTGTTGAACCTTGGCATGCTTGTTTAACCTTCGGCCAGGGCGCCGCCACTCGCTCGCTTTCTGGCAGAAGAAGATGATGCTGTCATTTCCGCTGCGGTAGAGGGGCCTCACAGGTGCAACTTGGCCTATTCCACAAGCATACGAACAAGAGGAACAATACGAAAACCAGTGACAGCAGTCACAATCAGCAATACAAACAATGTTTGCTTTCGATTGTGATTTGTGCAACCCTTTAGTCGAAATATCTGCATGTTAAACTCTCAGCATTTCAACTCAACACAGCACTGCTGGCAAAAGCCCGGCTGACCATCTTCATTGGCATGTTTGGTACTGTAACGCCTGATTTAGGCCTGACCATAGTGCCATGTACATGTTTCTGTTGAGGTCTCGTCATGTCATCAACATCAGCAGCTGCAGCCAGCAGCAGCAGCAGCAGCATCGAAACAGGCCGGCCAGGCAGTGGAAAAGTTGCCCGAAAGTTTCTGCACTACATCTGAATCGCGACAGCCAATAGATAAATGCGCGAGCTTGGGCAGGAAACCCTTAACTTCCGAGACCCACATTCCAAGCCGTACAGGCACCTATGCACTAAACCATGTCACTACGGCCTGGAGACCCCTTAACATCTAAAGCCCAACCCTAGGAAATGCAGCCAAGTCGCATGTTATCATGGGCGCCGACACGCTTGTAGGCGCCTAGGGCGCGGTCTATCATGGGCTGGCTATGCTGTGCTATGCTGTCGCATACCTCAGATATCTGTGCTTGGATATGTACTATAGTGCATGATGAATGCACTCTGCCTATGCTGCAACAACCTGCAAAATATACATGTACACGGTCTGCCTGCAACTATTGTGTGCTTATGCTTCGCCGTGGCTCGTATACGACTGACACATACTCCATAACTCTATGTTGAGCTACTTTCGTATCGGCTAGCGCACGCTTCCTGATACTCACGATTCAGAAACATCTAGCCGAGGATTAGCCGGCCAGCCAGTCCCAGCCCGCAAGAGAAGCCAAAATTGAGCACATCGAAAAGGCTCTTGCCCTGCTGACGATTGCCTGCATGTGCTAGGGGCGCCGGCCATTGCAGACAGTGGCTTTCGAGACACGGAGCCTCGTGGGTTTGCAGCATGTCGGGGCTTTCTGCTTTAGTCTTAAGCAAGCAGGCCCCTAGGGCAGTACTTGACTGCGACAGGCTTTGCAGGTCCCTGGACTTCAGAGATACATGGCTCTGAACTGGCTTAGGGTTTCGGATGACGGCCGGGAGTGACCGACCCCTTCAAGCATTGACACACTGGGCGAGGCGACCCGAAGGATCGCTGCATCTTGTGCATGTCCCGGTACCTGAAAGTATTGCGCGAAGCAACCAGCATGTGCATGCTTGAAAAGCCCCGGTGCCTCAACGTTGCTGTGACTGAACCCGACAGACTACAAATGTGGCTCAGGCGGTTGCAGACACACAGCGATCTGTCTTCGGGCGCACTTCCGTGCAGCCACCAATCGCTGAACATTTCGTTTCAAGCCTGGGGAAGGAGGCGCAGGCATCAAGATTCTCGCTTGGGCCAACTGGCGTGTAAAGCAAACTGTGCCACAGCAAACCCGTCAGCAAGTGCGAGGATGCTGTGGCCGCTGCTAGCTGAAAGGAGTTTATGTGGCCACGACTGTTTGCTGCCATGCACCGCCCCCTTCCAGTGGCGATGTGGCTGTGGCCGCGGCTGAGCTCACCATGGATCTGGACCTCCTTGTAGATACTGAGCCTAAGACTCGAGATTCGGGCGCCAGGGGTCGAGAGGAAACAGAAGCAAGCTTGGAGCGTAGAAATCCGCCGGGACGGACCACGCATTAGTGACGCTAAGCTGCGACATTCATGGAGGGAGGACAAAGGGTGTGGGCGGCTCAGCTCAAGGCGTCTCGGAGTTTCCGATGTGCGGCACATCTATGCCTCCAGATCAGCAATTCCCCGGGTCATAATGACAAGTGACTGCCAGCGGGAGAAGGATAGAGAGAGAACAAGAGAGAGACAGATGGAAAGACAGACAACTAGATGGAGAGGGAGAGGGAGCGGGAGAGACACAGAGAGAGAGAGAGAGATTGAACCCCCGCCCGGCACACCAGTCTGACGACTCCAGGTTGCAAATAGGCAAAATGCGATTACATGACAAACCCACTTGCGGCTAGCCAAAAGCTTACATCGTCACTTGACAAAGCGACAGCCATACTCGTGTCTCTGAATACCGATCCGCCAAGACTTGAGAGCCGCACGGTGCACCCCCGGGAGGGAATGCCTCCACACCTGGGAAGCAATCCGACCCAGACTCCTCCGACGATGCCCGAAGGTCTTGTCGACAAATCCCAACCATGAACCGGTACCCTCAACAAAAACCCTACGCCCTAGTGCCCCAGTACTCTGGAACGAGGCACGTCAAAGCCAGATCGCTGGCCCTTGCGGGTCGGCGGCTTGAATTTCCAGTACCTGCCAGTCCACTGCAAGCTTTAAAGGCCCTGCGGCTACTCTCTGTGGCTGGTGATGCATCATCCTGGCCACGATCCTAACCAGGGTTACTGTCAATCACCACGGCCATCATCATCATCAGCATCGCCATCATCATTGTCATCATCATTCTCACCACCTCCACCACCGTTCTTAGAGCATCGCCACGAATAGCACTTAGAAATGTCCCCATGGTATTTCACGGTAGAAACAATGCCTGCAACCGCGACAAAGCGGTGTTCTGATGATAGGGCCTTCCTGGCCACAGAAACAGCTTTGTGGCTGGTGCTGACGGTACACTATCCTTCACATGCTGTCGCATTACAACCAGTGTTCAGTGATCAATCCAATTTCCATTGCTCTGGTCATTGCAAACCCGATGGCTCATGGTTGTCATTCTTCTTGCTGTTGATACCAACCTATCGATGTTCTACATATTTTGCGGCATCTGCAGCAGCATCGCGGCATATGATATATGAATCCTCAAGTAGCCGCTGAGCACCAGGATCCGCAGTAAATCAGGACAAGAGACCTCAATAAGCCACCCACCGTTTTCAGAACCCGCCGTACTAGACCGCAAGGCAAAGGTCACGGGCCAAAGTCGAAGGAAGCACGGCCTCGCCGGGGACGTGTTCTGCTTGGGACGGAATGAACGTCTTTCGCTCTGGGACTGACGGTTTTCGGGTTTACGCTCTCGCAACTCGGACTCCACCAGACGAGGTCTTTGTGTTCGAAGTGCTTTGACTGGTCGGGACTACATGCTGACAATCAGTTATACAGTTATACACCACAGGGAACGTCGCATGCTCCATTCGGAGCACGCGACGTGAGCTCGCGCGCTCGAGAGGGTGGGAGAATCATTGGCAGACTCTGTGCCTTCGAAGGAGCCTTCTTTGGTCGGACCTGCTGCGAATTTGCGGCAATATTCCAGACTGCCGACTCGCATTCCACAACTCGGCCAGCAGCTCAGCAAACGTCTCCTGAATCTGTCGGCATTCCTGCTCCAGCTTCAAACCTCGCTCGGCTGTTGCTGCTCTCGCGCCAGCGCTGGACGCGAACCCAAGCAGCATCACATCGTTTTCGATCTGGTCTGGCACATGTGCGATGCTACCAACATCGGCCGTGCCCATCCACGCTGAGCGCGCTGGACCCTCCACCATGCCCTGGAGCCGGTGGGGTCGCATGGCTGCCTGCTGGCGCTCCTGTGTCAAGGAATGAGTTTTTCACGGCTGCCCTCTTGGGAATCCTACATGTCGTTGAACATGGAGATGAGGTTTTCCAAGCCTTTCAGCAGCAAGTCCCTGCTCTTGCGTCGCTGTCACCTCTCCACTGCTTGCAGGTCATCAAGTCCGTCATATTGATGGTACCCTTTCGGCCATCGTCCAAAGCGCGGTACAGCTCCAGCGTATCCTTCTGGGTCACCAAGTGGACGTCCCCTTCTGCAATCTTTGTCCAGATGCCTAGTTGCTGCAGACTGTCGATCTTGTCACTGACATTGATGTCTTCTGGCATTGCCCGTGCTTCGGAAAGCACGTCGCTGCGCATCGCCCCAGAATCGAACAAGCCGACAAGCAACGTGCCCCTCCCAGCCTGCGGAAGTTTCTCGATGTTCAGCTGTTGTATGGAGTGCTCTCTCTCAGGCTGTAACATGCATCATGCAACATTCACGGAATATGAGGGTGCGGATCTCTGCGCCATACCTGTGCGAGCCAACTTGAGCCGTAAAATTTCGGGTTTCGACAGGCACACTCGCACCAGGCAGGCGCGGCTTGATGACAGTCCAATTTTCGGGTTTCGGCGCTCACACTCGGACAATCCAGGCGAGGCATAAATATGGTTCGAGGTCTGCCAATGATTGAGTGAAACTGCTCTATCGAGAGGCTTGGAGGACAACCAAACAAGGTTCCCTAAAGTAACACCCTACAATAATCGGATCGCGCAATGCTCAAGATGTGACCGGCTCACGGGTTTCGGCGCTCACACCCGTTTAAGTCCTGGGGTTTCGGGTGTTCCAATTTGACTCACGGGATGAAGGCGATACCCAAACCCTCGATCTAGGATTTCGGGTTCCGGCGTAGGACTAGCATTTTATGGGCCGTGCTCGACCTCAACCCACCATGGCGCGGCTTCGGCTTGAAGATGACTGATGGCAAAGGGGTTCAGTTTCCAGGGAAAATCCACGATGACCAGTTGACAACACAGGCACGTTGCCTTTCGCCCTGCTCTTGGAAATCGTTTGGGCTGAAGGCCTTTCAATAGGGAAAAGAGAGCACCCGACACCTAGTGCTCACATCCCCTGACCACCTCGTGGCAGTAAACTCCCAGCAGCGCTCCACCCCGTCCTTTTTGTCCTACAACCTAAGCCCTAAATACAAAATACGGAAATCCCAGCCGGTTCGGAGCTGAAGTCTCGCCTTTTATCGACATCGCCGGGTAGACCTTCACACCTGAGCGGTGCAGTGGGCTTGGTCACTCAACATGAAAACTCCAAAACCACGCCCGAAACCTCAAGGCCCTCCCTACCCTGAGCCGAGGGAGAACAGAGGCTCGAAAACGGAAATGCACCGGTCTTGGTAAGCTGAGAACGATACCTGCAAGTACTACCGGCCATCATCATAATACGGCAATGCTTCAACACTCAATACCGCTGGAAGACTGGACGCAACTTCCTGAGCTTCTCATAGTCATAGTCTACATCTACGTCAGTCTAGGTCGGTTCCCTGCTCCCATCTCCGATGTAAAGCCCGAACTCCTGAACCGCAGACCCCAAACCGTCCGCAAAGAAAAAACAGGCTCGAAACCTCGACGGACTCCGGAAACGCCCAACAGAGCAACTGCGGCCCGAATGAGGCGCGCGCCCGCTGGGAGCCGGTCCTGGGTCGTCGCAGGAAGTTGCTTCCATCATTGGTTTTGAGCTCTGTAGGCTCTGTTTCCGGGTGGTCAATCAGAAAGCCATAATTATACCAAAAACTGAGAAGCAAAATTGACAAACCCCATTTCATGTCTCACGCCAAAAACCTGCACACGACGCTGCGGGGCTTTGAGACTGAACGGCTATAAACTGAGGCTTACAAACACACTAACATGCAGATTACTTCGCGGAAGGAGGAGACCGATTCGACTTGTCGAACTGTGTGACACAACAGAATTTAGGTGAAATCGGGAAGTTCTATTCCAAACACACGGGATCGCCCTGGCCTCGTCGAAGGTAGGGACCTCCGCCCACTTGGAGTCCCACTGCCCGTTCGTGGTGCAGTACATCTTTCCTGAACTCACGGAAGCATGCTTCGACTTTCACTGCACGGCCTTGCAAATTTCGTGTTTCACCAGACGTCAAACCAACCGTGAAATCGCACGCGGACGTCACCTACCTCCAGCCGCCCGTCAAATTTCCCGTAAGACATACACTGAGGTACATCTGAACGGAAGACGCCACCTCTGAACACTTGGTAATAGCTGCACCGACCCAGGACCAGTCTCTGACAATCAGCCGAACTCAAGCATCAAGCACAGTGGGGGCCCCAGATCTTTTCGTTCGACTCGGTCGATGTGATTATATGCTGTGTGTTGCTCATTCAGCTGTCAGAGTCAGGCTCCCTTCATAACTTATTAGCACGAGCCAAAAAAAGATCTAGGCTGTTTAAAGCGCCTCTTGACCAACTCGCGGTATGGTGCTCGACGAAATCCCAAGGGCGGAAGGCTGGTGACGCCATATTCTTCCCTCCGTAGGTTTCGGCGCTCACACTCGGAGGTTTAGGGTTTCGGCGCTCACAAGGGTTTAGGGCTAAGGAGTCTTGAAGCATTTTTGCACAGGCTTGTGTGAATCCCGCCTGAAACCATAAACCCGGCACCACATGTAGCCAAGAGTCTCTGGTCCAAGTCCACCGCTACACACACAGTCACCTGGCATCGTTGGAAGCTTCAGGTTAGACAAACGGCCTCACGCCCTTATCGTCTAACATATGCATGCATGTAAAAATGGCTATGTAACTCTATATATATATATATACATATATATATATACACACATATATATATATACCTATTTAAATGATGCAAATGGTTTTTATGATCAACATGAGTTTCCATATACATATATAGATAGCTAGACAGATAGATAGATAGATAGATAGGTCGTCCGATATAGAGATATTTCTATATATATATATGTATACATATATATATACATATATACATATATATATATACACACACACATTGTGCTTGTAGACTTATAGTTGCTATATACTGCATGATGTCAAAGTCCGAATGCCATCTGCTACCACCGACACATGCTACTTCAGCAACCCCCAAACCCCAGGCAAAGCACATGTCGATTTGTTGGAGCTTGCTTCAATGCCGTTCCTTTGTATCCCCAGATTGAAACGCCCTCTGTTAGCATTTTTGGAAGCGTGGGCCCAAGCTGTAGAAAAATCGTTCCAGCCCCGCGACGCAGCACGAGTTACGTCCAAGTGGCCAAGTACTCGAGCACCCCAAACAACGAGAGGGATGAGAGGGCAAAGCAGAATTTCCGACATGCATGCACAGGACCAGTTAAGCTCTCTGTGTCCGCTACTTCCTTATGGAAACCAGGACCCTGCGAGTAGTTCAAGCCCTCCTCTGCCAAGGGATGCCGAGGCAAAACTGAAGAAATCCGGAGCCCCGTACCCCGATGCATCACCCCTAGATGCATGCACCGTCAAACAGCCTCCGCTGCAAGCCCATCACGTGACCCTACAATCCGATAGCAGGCCCCAAAATAAGATCCCGGCATCCTCACTGAGCCGCCGCGTGCCCTGCCCAAGCGGGCATGTGGGTTTGGAGTGTCGTTTCGGATATTTGGTCATAGTCACCAACATGAAACGACTTCTGGGATAAGCCGGTTCCAAGATGGCGAAATTTCAATTCTCAACGCGAGGTGCAAGAGCGATACGCCCATTGCCTTCGTCGACTGTGCACTCCCTGAACTGGTTATCTAGAGCAGTGCTGGTATGAAATTAAATCGAATCGAAGGCAGCTTTTTCGAACCCATCAATTCAGAGCCTCTGCGACATCTCGCCACGGTTTTCTACACCCTAATTTTTGCCTCCCGCCTGGCTAGGACGAGCCTACGCCCTAATTTAAGGGTTGAGGGGTTTAGAGCTTCTGCAGAGGCCTCCACGGAGGGCCAGGTCTGCCCCCAGGGAAGCGCCTCGCCTGGTCACTTCAAGGCTGCTCGCAGCCTTCCTCATAGTGCTACATCATGTTGCAGTCTACTACATTATGTTAGAATGCATATCACTGCATTATTCCATTATGCTATTTTATAAACTAGTGTAGTATAGCATAGTATCTTCGAGGCTTGGGGCAGGCTCCCACACGAGGTGTCGCTCAGGGCATCTTCAAGCTGAAGAGGCTGGTCTCAAGTTGACAGAGGCCTCGATGCCAGCGGATTGCGCTCTGACCATCAACAGCCTTAGCAAAGTCGTCAGTTGCAGGCGAGATTTGAAACTGCTCCTCCTAGTACGGAGACCATGTGTCTGCTGCATCCCTGGCCCGGGTCGGAGTCCAAAGTCGATTTTGGTGCTCCGGCGAGAAGTCAGAAGTCTGGGCTAGGGGCCAAGACATCCAAAGGAGCACCTCGCGCTCTTTATCTAGCAGGTCCTTGCTAAACCGAATGGCTTTCAGGCATCTCATGACACCTTAAACCAAGGACTGAGAGGACAATGGGGGTATTGCCTTGAAAGGAACCATCGTCTCCTGTCCGAAAACCGCAGCTACAAGGAGCTGGAGTCAAGGCTCCTAGCGTGCACCCAGGAGGAGGTGGCTGATGACTTGCTTCAGCTCGGTCTTCTGAACCCCTCCAGAGGCATCGTGGTCAAGCTCCTTGGCGGCCTCATGGAGTTCATCGTCGCTTCGAGTTTCTCCCGACCCCTTCAACGTCTCCTTCAGGAGGCCTTTTGTTTCGCTCATGCCCAACACCCCGTCGCCGTTCGCATCGAACTGCTTGAAGATGTCATTCACCACGGCATCTATGTGTGACTGGTCGAAGCGCTGGATCACCGCGGATTCGATGGCCTCGCTCGAAGGCTGTGGCGGCATGGTTATGCGGCCGGCGAGGAAGCCCAGCCCCAGCAATGCGAAGCTGAGGAAGCCCAAACCAAAAGCGAGGCGCCCAGACATACCTGTGCCTGGCAGGCGCATGCTGCCTGCCCCAAGAAGTTCAGAGCTCTGCTCCTCCACGTCCAAGGAAGTTTCCAAAACGTGGGCGTTGGCCTGCATGGCTGCGGGGCAAAGCAGGCGCTGAAGGGCAGAAAAGCGCTTTGGAGCCACAAGTCCTCTCCAGCGGGCGCCCGCGATCCCAAATTTAGAGCTACACCTCTGCCGCCTCTGCCTCTGCTGTTCCATGCACAACGAAGGGCTCCACGGCCATGGCCGCTACGGCTGTGGCTACGATTACATCGCACGTGCGCAATGAGGCCCCCACCCAGCCGTTTTCGCAGTCGCCAACGCCCTGCAGGAGACACTCCCGTAATCCTCACAGCTTTTGCCGATGCGCCACCGTTAAATCCCCTCTGTGCCTGGGTGCTGGGCGCTCCCGGCCGCTGCTGGAACTCCTGCAAGCCGCTGTCCGATGCAAACACTACGTCACTACGTGTCAGCAGTATTGAAATGATCCATTTCCTTGCGACGTGGCAAAGCCTGCGGGTCCCGCCTCGCTAAGGAGGCCCACCTGCGGCGCCTCGGCACCTGTCGTTGAGCTGTCGGACGGGGCTGCGCCTAAGAGGTACATACCTTGGCAGGGTTTCGGAGCTCACACTCGGACGATCCAGGCGAGGCATATGGCTCGAGGTCTGCTGAGTGAAACGCCAACTATTCGAGGCATCTGAGTTGGTAGGGTTTGGGGTCGGCTGCCCCAGGCCTAATAATTACCTGTACTGTTTGGGGTTCCTTATTATAAGTATAGTATAATGGGCCCCAAAACCCTATACTAATGGGGTCTCTGCGACGAAGTTTTTATGGCCTTGAGTCTGGGAGGCAAATGCCCTGCAAATCTCCGGGCACTCGGCGCCCACTGCTGCTGCAGCCCTATACGGGCCTAATAATTACCTAAACGATTTTGGGGTTCCTTATTATAGTTAAAGTAGAAATGGGCCCCAAAACCCTATTCTAAGCATGAAGGCCCCTGCAGTCTAGCGGTCGCACGCCACCACCACTATGGACACTACTGATACTGCGACGAGAAAACCAGACGACGACGACGCGCCATCACCAGTACGACGGAGACAGCCGAAACGGATATGATCTTCCTGGCACTGATCCTTGGAACACCTTCAGCAAAAACTGCAACCCTTGTTGTCGAAGATGTATCGTGCTAGCCAGAAGCTACGTCACACAGGCTTGCAAACCCGGACAAGCATTCTTCGCGCCTGCGATCAAGTTTACTTCGAAGTAGTATTTGCCGCTGCCCTGAGTGCAAATCATGCTCTGCTGGATGGCAGGGGAAGCTTCAAGATCGTTCAGGAATCTGCCGACTGTCGAAGGGCTTCACCCTGGACTTGCTCAACGAGCACCGCTGCAAAGGTGCAGTTCAGGCGGACCAAGGTCTAACACTCATGGTGGTTTGCAACGGCAGTCTTTGAATAGCAAGGCGAAAAGCAAATTGCTTAAGTGCTTGTGTGCTGGCACGCTGCATTCCACGCGGTTGATCCTTGCTGATTTGTTTGGAGCTTGGCTTTGCGCATACCCGGCTCACGTTTCTCTCAACGGCCCAGGGCCTCGGACCTACCTACGAGAAGTTGAGAAGCACACATGGACTTTGTTTGATCCAAACCTAGAACAAAGTCCCTGTTTTGGCAAAGTCTGGAAACGCTGTCTTTGCAGGCCTGTGCCAGCTTTGGATAGCCGAGGGTGACCCAGTCCATGACAGGATCCTGCGGTCTGGGCTTCAGCGGGAGTCGGCTCAGCTGGGCTTGCTGGATGCTTGGCCAAGCAACGTCACAGGCCGAAACTCAACTGAACCGTAGGGAGCATTGACGAACCCCAACTCCTCCGTGGAGCCACGAAGCAGCTCGGCACGCACGGTTCCTTTGGAAGCCCCCGCCTGGCTGAGGCGTCGAAGGGGCAGGATGTTAGGGTTTCGTTTCGGGTGTGGCGTAGGGGGGCTATGGCTTTGGAGTTCGTTTTCGAGGCTTTCGACTTAGGGTGCTTCGCCCGCATGCTGCAAGGCCCTGCTAAACCGTCTATGCAAGAATGCCTGCGAGGCTCCAAGATTGCAAGGACCCGGTCCTTTGTGGGCCTTTGCACTGTCGGGCTGCTTGTTGAAGGGAGCTCTGTGGCCCCTTCTCCAGCGAGGGAGGTAGTGGACCAACCCTCGAATTCTCAAACCGTCTTAAACTTAAACTAAAACACAAATGAATGCTGTTTGTACCCCTCGCAGCCCATGCATGAAAAACACAAAACATCGCCGCCTGCAAGCGTGCCTGGACAGCAACCTACACTCCATTCCCACAGCCTAAATCGGCAATCTCCAATCCGGCAGCAACTCTTAGGCAACACTAGACCGCAGAAAATACAACGGGGGAATCGACGGAACATGAACTTGTAATGATCCCCCAAACAGATGTCAAGCCCACCCGTGCATGGGTTGCCACGAGAATGACCTTGGCTGTCTGGCAAGCTCAGCCGGCAAGCAGCTTGGAGAACTGAATCACTATCTACCGTGATGATATATATCTCTATAATGTATACATATATGTATACACACGCATTTTTCTATATCCATATCTATATTTATCTACATCCTCACCTGTACCTCTACCTATACCTATACCGATTTGATAGCTTTTCCTGGTTTTGCCTGGTGCATAGCCGCTACGCAGTCATGCATGTGGCACCGCCATGCTCAAACAACATGCACACAACAGCTCCAACACCGTGCATACATCACCTACAGACGCAGAGAACTCAGGAGACTGACCTATACCGATACCTAAACCTATATCTATATCTGTACACGCATAGTATATATCTATCATCTCAATGTATTTCCGGGTAGCGATGATGACAGCAACGAGCATGGTTCTGCCCCCGCCGCCCCCCCCCCCCCACCCAAAATTTTTCGGGCCCGGGGGGGGCGCGGCCCGGGGGGGGGGGGGGGGGGGGCGGGGGCCTGGTCAAAAGGCGCTCCTGTAGCGTTCTAGGCCCGAGCCGGCTGCGGCCGCTGGGGAGGCTGGGGGAGGCTGTGTTCTGTTCAAAATGCCCTCCTATCACGATTTCGAACTTGGTGAATCGCGCAGCCGTGCCCATTTTGGCGTGTTTTGGTGTGAAAATCGAGCTTCTGAGCTCACTTTGACCCCTCAAATCGCTCGAAGCCCCTGAAGTCTGAAGGTTCTATGAGGGTGTCTGTGCATACACATCTAGACATGCAGGTGTACACGTTTCAAACATTCCTGTACCTATGCACGTCTGTCTTTGAAGATTGAATGCTGTATTCGTACATGCTTGTATCTATGGGGTGCATAAACTATACCGACATCTTCTACAGACACACGTGTCATCTCATTTCACAGCAACACAGCATAACAGAGCATCTGTCAAACAACCAACCCCGCAATCTGCACCTGGCGCCACCACAATCACAAGGCTGCAGACACCCAAATACCACGATGAAAGCATTGCTGCTGCTCGTTGTTGCAGTCTCTTTCAACCTCCGGGGGCGTGGCACCCTGCAGTTCGTTGTCGTTGTACTCCTCGGCTGCATGGCGATTTCGGCGCTCGGTGCAGGCTACCAGGAGCACAGTTGAAAGCAGCATGTCCCTGGTACACCCCCTTCTTTGTACATTTGGGGCTGTTGAAGTGATCCAGCCTCAAGGGCTTGGGAGCTTGGGGTTCGGAAGTTTCCACAAGCCCCAGATACATGCACGATAGTCACCTGTACAATATAGTAACATAGTGGTACACTACATTATCGTATTTTGTCGTATACTACAGTATATTATGGTATACTATAGTATATGGTAGCATATACTATTATTTCATATACAAGTACGTAGGCGCCTTGGAGCTGAAACTGCATTGGGCCTCGTATGTCGTATGCTTGGAGACTCCAGGCTTTTGCTTCTTTCAGGGGTTGCGACTATTTGCGAGGAGCAGGGCGCTTAATCTAGGGGCCTTCATAATTAGAAGAGGGTTTGGGGGCCCGATATACTATAATCAAAATAAGGAACCCCCACGATGGTATAGATAATTATTAGGCCCCTATATTAGGCAATCCTGCCGTTTGTTCTGAGTCTGCCGGGCTGTTTGGTGGCTCGACGAGAACCGCAAGGGCTAGTAAACAAAGCTGAAAAACAAAATCGTTCCTGAAACTCGAAGAGACTGAAGCCCAAAGCCCTCAACAAGTCCTAAGAACACCAGCTACAGTCCTCTACGCAGGACAAGACATCAGAGGTTCAGCGGACACCCTTTGGACGTTGACGCATACCAGCAGCACGGTTTACTGTGGGATCTCTGACTTCGGGTTCGCATTGATCCTCGTTGGTTGCGGGTTTAAGTTTCTATGATCTGGCTGATGTTTTTTCGTGCTTCGAGTCGCGCTATGCTTTGGCTGTAGGAGTCAGGAGAACACAGCGGAAGTGGCTTGAAGGTGTAGGGTCTAGAATCTAGAATGCAGGCCCAGTCGCATTCAGCACATGCGCGTACTTGTCCAGCACAGCAAGTCTCGACCTCCGCGGTCAGCAGCGCGTCGCACGCGATGATGATGCACAGTGTTCAAGATTGCGTCACTGAAGACAGCAGTCGTACCCGTTCATATCTTTTGTGCTGTTCCTGTAAGACGTTTGTTCTTCTGCTTGCGACTGGTACGGACGTGAACATGCAGCTGATGGAAATATATACATAAGATGATGGTGTGCAACCAGAATCATAAATGCCGTCGTACTGTTCATAGTAGCAGCTGTAGTAGTAGCAGTCGTCGCGGTCGTCGTCGTCGGAGTTAGTTGGAGGAGGAGGAGGAGGAGGAGCAGTGGCAGAGGCAGCGGCAGTGGCAGTAATCCTCGTTCTTGCTACTCGTAAAACTGAATCAAGTTCTCGTCGTTGCTGTCGTCGTGGTGGCGGCAGCGGCGGTCGTGCTATTCGTTTCAACACTCGTTTCAACACTACAGCATGACGCAGTGGGCGGGCTTCACAAGCAAAGACCGTCACGGCCTGGTGGTTAATGAGCGGCCGTCAACCCTGGGCTCTGCTTCACCGGTATGGCTCAGGGCGGAACCCTTGAATTCCTCCGGAGTCTGTGCTCGCGAAGGTACAGCGAAGGCGCACGTCCTGCGCTGCGAAGGATGTGCCTTGAGTAGATAAAGACACATGATGGTACCCCAAAGCTCTTGCAGGTTTTGGTGGGAGCGTGGGTCTTCTATCCATCTGGGTCGGACCCCGCTTGACAGTGTCTGGCGGCATCCGGCCGGCATGCCCACATGGCAGCATCAGACTGAATAGTAAGACGAGGGTATGGTGGCACTTTACCACTCTACTCACGGGGGATGCGGAAAGGAACTGCCCCTGGTCTTCCTTTACCAGGATCAGATTGAAATTTCTGAATAGGAATAGGCCGCATTTGAGAAACTCAACGCGAATGGAATCCAACGCATCTGGCGCTACAAGCCGTCCTTCAGCACTAAGTAGGAGTCGCCATACTGCCTGGCAAAGGAACTGCGAGAGGCTTCGACCCCGAACGTGTGGTCATGCTCCAGGTTGGAGCGAGAAGGATGCTGCATCAGAACCTATGCTTCCACCCTAGCACAACAACAAAATGCAGGCAAAGACAACTCAAAACAAGATCGGAGGTGAACTGCGAAACTCCAAATTAGACAAGAAGGGCCCCAAAATTTCGACCCGGCGATGCCTGGCAGAAGTCACTCCACGGTAGTCATTCATTACCTGAGTCGGAAACGGGCAAAGCTCTCGAGGACAGACGACCCCCGATGCTCTTGCACATGCCCCCGCACGTGCACAGAAACTCCTAACCCTACACCCTCGGCCCTAAATCCTATCATAGACCCAAGATTCGGACCCGAATCTCCCGACTCGTTTCCTGAGTGCCGAACACTCAGCGCCCCGTACTTGCACCGATCGAAGGGCTTGGCATCATCGTAGGCGCCACCGAAGAGTTCCTGAAAGTTTCGGCTTTTAAAAATGTTGGGAAGATTTTTGGCTCCCGAATCGCAAGCCACTGCCAGCACACCATGTCTCTGAGTCGGACGGCATGAAAGAGGTAGCATCAAAAGAAGACTGTTGCGACACACGTGACTGCCTTTGCGGTGCTCACCGTCGGACAGTGTGCGCAGGTCGGCTGAGTGAATCTAGGGTTTACACTCTCACAACTCGGACAAGCCAGGCGAGGTTCCATAGGTCCGGGTCGGCGTGAAACTACATTTGCAGGCTCTGGCTTGCACACCACCACCAACTGCCAAACCAAGCACAACACCGAAGAGGGTTTAGGGTAGCCCCACCGAAAACTTCCTGCAAGTTTAGGCTGGGATTATACAGAGCTGGGGCATTCGCTTCTCATGTACTCCAAAACCAATGCAAACTCTAGTCAGCGAGGGAGAGGGACAGGCCGAGAGAGCGAGAGATCTAGCTCAGGCCGCGTCCCTTTCCCAGTTCTGGCGCGTGCGGTTCTCAGGGTCCAAGGCCTGAGAGAGACGCTGACATAATTCAGGTCTTCTCCACAAAGTGAACACATGAGTGACCAGATGTTAACCACATATGTACCTCGATGTCTTGGCTGTCTTGCTCATGCGTACTGATTTCGCTTGATCACATGTCGAGGCCTATGTTCGCTGATTTTCTGTGTATGCTTATACACGCTCAGACTTGAAGCAAGCCCGGCTTGAGGGATCCAAAATCAGCATGGTGCCTTCTGTTCCTGCTCATGCTAGTCTGCTTGCAAAGTTCAAAAGTATACCGACAGCGAGAGTAACTTTCAGCACGTTCGTGGTTCAATCGCTTTTTTTCCCTCTCGCATGGCTGGAATCTATGTCCACTGGCGAGGTTGTATGGGGAACTGATTGAGGTTGGGGCACTTAATTCAAGGGTACGACACAAAATGTCGGCAAAGTAGGCTGCAAGCCACCGTTTCAAACGGTGACTAATCTCCCTCATCCCTAAGCCGACGCCAGTTCCTCAAAACCTCTGCAGTGTTTGTGGCATCATAAGCGGCAAGAACTCAGACGTCGGCTCGAGGTTTAATTAAACAGCCATAGCAATGAGGCATCACTTGTGGCANTGCCGCCAAGATGCTTCTGTACAACACTTGCATGCTGTATGCACTTACACTAAAGTCACGATGAATGAATTCACCATCATCTGCATTCGTGACTTTCCGCTATACTCCAGACACTTCAGATACATGGTTCCCAGCGCTGCCGATTCTTTACATGGTGAAGCTGGGCTGCGAACTGAAATCTTTGCCGCCAAGATGCTTCTGTACAACACTTGCATGCTGTATGCACTTACACTAAAGTCACGATGAATGAATTCACCATCATCTGCATTCGTGACTTTCCGCTATACTCCAGACACTTCAG
>BGNK01003425.1:18740-53175 GCA_003297005.1 Symbiodinium sp. clade A Y106 | reverse complement strand
GCACTTCTGGCCTGATTAGCACACCTGCCGTGTTCTCCGGGGCATCGGCGATGGTGATATCCTGGTAGGAAAATCTGATGAGGTGGCCACCCCAAGGGCTCACACAGTGCGAGAGAGTTGACAGAGGCCTCGCCAAGCTGGTCTCCCAGCCATCCTGAGAAAGCAGGCCTGGGGCCAGGTGGAACCAGTCCTCAACGCGCTCTGGACGTACGGCCATGGCGATACCCTGCGTTGATTCGCCGAGAGTGCTGAANTCTCCCAGCCATCCTGAGAAAGCAGGCCTGGGGCCAGGTGGAACCAGTCCTCAACGCGCTCTGGACGTACGGCCATGGCGATACCCTGCGTTGATTCGCCGAGAGTGCTGAAGTTTAAAACCTCTTTTGGGCAGTCGTGCTTGAGCCATTGTGGTTCAATCGCTCTGACTGAAGCTTTGTGTCCAGTTGTTCTCGGAATGTGCTCGTTCTCTGGTGAAGACTGCGGGGCTCAAAGGCTTCGCGTCCAGTCTGTGGAGCAACGGGCCGTTCGAGGCTGATGTGATGCCTCCGGAATCGCTCAGACTTCAGATGCTGAAGGTGGACACGACAAAGATGGATGTAAGCTCGGTGAGGGCATGTAGAGAATGTAGACGCTGCGCAAAAGCCTGCAGCTGCTGCAAGGGATGTTGGTGGTGCGACGACGCAAGCTGAAGACCCGAACTTGGTCCGCAGTGTTTTCCGGGCCACGTGCGCACATCCTCAGAGCCTTTATGCGACTGGAGAGCGCTTGGCTTCGCCAAAAGAAACGGTGTTTCTTCATCAGATTTGCAGTGGTATAGGACAGGCTCGAATCGCCTGTATGATTTTCAGGAAGGGCTCGAAGTTTTTCGCACGCCAAATGAGGATCACTGCAACGGGGACAGGAAACTCGCATTTTCATATTAACTGCTTATTCAGAAATCGATCATTTTCGGAAGGTCTGTCAAACTCGTTCCTGCAGGTGGGGAAGGCGATTCCATGTGCGCCGACCACATACAGATACAAGGATACCAAAGACAGGGCTCTGCACATATTATCAAAAGTCCGCCGAGCAAGGACACACCACCCACTTGCAGCCTTACGCTATTTATGGGCTTGTAGCCATTCGTCAAAGCTTAAAGTATGAAACGATCTGCGAGCTACCGATCGCTAGATGCCTGCCCTGAGGCACGGGCTCCGCAGCTCGTCTTCGTTTCGAACTGGTTCCGATAGTACTCGTCTATCTGCGTCCGGCTTTGGGCTTCAACGCTTTGCTTGGTCTTCGGGTTTTCGGGATCAGCGCTCCGGGATGAACCGCTAAACTAAAAGAAGCAAAACCACAGGCTCACCTGAATCTTCTGGCCTCAGCCAAGACGGTCAAGATGATGGTGATGATGATGATGACGATGGTGATGATGATGATGGTGAGGGTGATGGTGGTGATGGCGATGATGGTGATGATAATGGTGATGGTGATGGTGGTGATGATGATGATGGTGATGGTTGATGATGGTGATGATGACGATGATTATTGTCCGGATGATGGTTCACATCATCGTTTCAAACTCATCACCGACCAATTCGAAACCGCGACCACCATCACCACAAGCATCATGTCAGCATCGCCACCATTCACCGTTCTCCTTGTCATTGTCACTGTCGTCTTCACGATTTCACAGTCGCCGGCATACGGCCAATATGACCCCCGGGATCATCACTGGCACCATCACCACCATCACCATGACATCATTCCCACTCAATGCCATCATTACCGTCGTCTTCATTGTCTTCGAAAGCCCTCAATGCCTTTTGTGATTGACGGTAGAGCCAAAAACTACTCCACCTCACCTGATGCATCACGACAAAGCCCTATGTGCAGGCCTCCATGAAGGCCCCGACGCGGTCCAAGTGCAGGTGCACGACGACCGGTGCTAGATCCTGTTCAGCAACTGTCGCTTGTCTACTCTCCTGTCTGCCGTAGCCCATATCCTTTCCCGAAGCGATTGCATGGCGGATGCAAGCTGGTTCTGGCACTTTCACGGTTCATGGTGCAGCCGAAGTTGCGAAAGCATTCGGCACTCAGCTTGGAGTGAAAGAACCCCCCCAATCGAAGCTGACGATGACAGATTTCGTTGGCCACGGAAAAGAGCCGCTGTCAAAGTCATGAAGTCTATATGCTGGGGCCTCCATGGGTTATGTAACACATGGATCCCAGGATCCCTAAGAACACACGAAACAAGCCCCTTAAGAAGCATGAGTTGAATCGTCTACGAAGTCTCTGTCAACCGTGCCTGGATCCAGTCCAAGACCGTCCCCAGCATCTCGTCGCCTCGCAGGTGTAGGGCCGTAGGCTTCAGGGCTGTTTTGCCTCCCAATAAGAGAGGACCAAGCCCGCTTTGCAGGCTACTATCTCAGGAAAGGTTTAGGATTCAGGGCTTAGGGTTTACACAGGTTTAGTCGGGAAGACTTCTCTTTGGCCAGCGTCGGGCTCGAACACTGGACTGTGAGACGCGTTCGCTCTGCAGGAACTTTGCCCCGAGTATATACCCCAAGACACTGCACATGCGATACTGGCTACGGCCTTGCCTGAAAATATTCGTCTTTCGGAGTTTTGCGTATGTAGTTCGGGTCTGTGTCCGCGCAATGGCTACTGAAGAAAGCAACAGCTAGCTGCTCTGCGCCCCCTACGAACTGCTACGGCATCGAAGCATAAAGCCGTGGCTCGGGAGGCCCAAGCCATGTTCAATCGCAGACCAGGAGTCATGCACATCATGCCCTATTTCTTCACACTCGAAGCTCGTTTGCAGTTGGCGGTGAATCGTCTGTAACAGCTCCGAGCCCAAAACAGCCGAACCCACAAAAGTCCGAGTTTCCCAAACTCACGGACCTCCGACTTTCTCTGAATCAAGGCTGCTACGCTGCAGGCTTCCAGTTTCAAACTCACAGCAACAAGGGGACATCGCCGACTCGAAGCTGCTGCATCACACTATCCGATCCCCGTTATGGGCCCTATATAGCCTATATAGTATCTACCCGAACCCCTACTGAATAATGCACTCTTAAAACTCCCATAAACTTCCTGGATTGTTCTGCTCATTATCATCATCTTGTCATTACTATTGTTTTCAAACCTTCTGACTCCTCCGCCCTTCCCCCGCTGGCCGTGGCCGAGTTTGGTGAACCGCTCCCGGAGCTTCGGAAGGGCCTGGGAGGGTGGGGCTCCAGGAATCTGTAAGGGTACTAGAATAATGGGAACCTGAATAAGTAGAATAGGGTTCCTTTAAAGAGGTCTATAAGGGCTACCATAAGGGATCTAGATATAAGGGTACTAGAATGATGGGGGCCTTAATAACTAGAAGAGGGCTCCTTTAAAGGGTCCTATAGGGTCCAATGCACTCAGGGAACATTGGAGTACCTCATGGAAGGGTTTTTAACTGTTCGGGCTCAAGACTACCTTATGAGGAGCGCCTGATGTAGGATTTTAAGGGTTTGGACTCTCGGAACTGGGAACTCCAGGCGAAGCTGTTCCGGGAAGGGCTCGGCACCGCTACCGCGACCATCACCATTACCCTGCAGGGTTCAGGGTTTGGGGATTACCGGCCGGACTACGAGCTGCCAATCAGTGCCAACACTTTAGGTTTTAGGGGTTTGGGTGTTTATGAAGGGCGTTGCAGGAGCCCCTTACTTCACAAGGACGAACCCACATTGCAGGGTGGTGAACTCCTTCGAGTTCACACAATCCAGATCAAAGGCCACTGAGGCTTGATTTCCCTCCGACAATGCACGATGTTAGGGTTTCGGAATTCAGAGAACATTACTGGTAATTTTTGTGTAATCAGGCTCCCACTGCTTAACGAGATAGATGGCTGGAGGTGCTGGGTACGTGGAGGGCAGGAATGAGGCTTTGCAAGAAACACTCTGCTGACTCCGACCTTCTGCCAACATGAAATACGCACCTAGGCTGCAGAAGGTCGTATAAACACCGGCTCACTGGGTTGTATCCTTATAACTTACACCTCCCCAACTTCTTTCTGATTTCAACTCAAGATTACCGACCCTGGAAGTCGGCCCTCCCTTGCCACTCGCGCAAGCCTCGTCGTGGAGCCTCGTGGCCTGCCGGGCTTCGTGATGCCGGCACCGCTGCCAAAGTCGTGACGACCACCACTAAGAATAGACTACCATTACTCTAGCTACTACTTACTTTGTTTAAAGTCAAGTTGCTCTACCTTAACAGCATCATACTGTCGTTGAGCGAAAGCCTTATCTTATGACATCTTCCCTCGCTCTCCCGAAGCCACCGCGCGCACTGCCTGTACACATACTTGCGTGTGCTACCATAGGGGGCCGAATAATTACCAATACTAATTTCGGGGGTTCCTGGTTAAGTATACTTATAATACGATATACCCCAAAATCCTATTTCTAGTTACTAAGGCCCCTATATTACTCGAAAGTCGTCGCCCTCGGCCCTCGGCTGTGCCTGGGCGCGAACCGTGTACAACGCCTTGCGCTGGCAGCTCTCCAGTCCAGCGATCGCCTGCATCTCCTCGGCACAAGCTTGGCCCAAAACATCGAGAGTCTACTGCAGGGGCCTTAGTAATTAGAATAGGGTTTTGGGGTATATTTTACTCTATATATATATAAATAATCAGGAGCCCCCAAAATAGTACAGGTAATTCTTATTTAGGTCACTATATTAGATCTCCATTTCGCATCTCCAACCCACCTCGAGGACCCCATGCTGCACATGCAACAGATGCTGACCTGGCCACTCCAGCTGGGGTTCTGGCCGTCTCAGGCAGCAGCAGGCCCCAAAATGCCTCGCAAACCCTGACCTACCTCCTACCTCCTGGGCTTCAGATGCATACATCCACCACCCTATCATCCACCCAAGACATGTATTACTAATGATATACTATTCTTAATATTGCTCCTAATATCATTAGCAATGCTGTTTTTCTATGCTTAATGTTATCATTGCTATTTTTAATGTTGGCCAGCATGCAGCACCGGCCCTCATGGCGAACCGGCCTGCTGCTCATCCAAGATGCCAGACTCCCGCAGGGCGCTGGCCACGGACGCATCCTCTTTCGTGACAAGCAGAGCGAGAGTGGGATTAAATGCCCCGGAACTTCCAACTTCCTTCGCTCCGTCTAGGTTACGACGACTCGGAAAGAAGAACATGTCCTCTGTGCGCTCTGTAAATCCGTAACTCCGGGAATCCCGCTGCTCCAGCCAAAGGCAAGGAGAGAAAGGGAGGACGCAATGAATCTGCTTAAGAGGGAAGGAGACAAACACTGCATACATTGCAGACACGTACAGAGGAGTAAGCAAGCATCATTGAAGTACTTCCGGCTGTGTGCCTCGACTCCACTAAGAATCCAGGCCGGCGGCACGACCTGACGCCGAAATCAGCGAGTGCAAAAGGGAGCTGCAACACTGGGGGATGCACCAATGTATTAAGCTTGCAGAAACTGGTCGGAAATGTTGATTGGAGGTCCTGACTTCAGGAGTCACAATGCTCAGCCGTTCAAAACTTTCCCGTTGGGCGTCCCTGGAGCCCTACTTAAGACCGAATATCGGAGCATGAATAATTGGAAGGGGGTTTTGGGGTACGTCTGACTACCATCGGGAATCCAAAAGATATTTCGACCCATTCGAGAGCCTATACAAGGCGTTCCTTCAAGCCAACCTTGGCCCTTTCGTCACTCCGGTCTTCCCAAAACCCCTTTTTTGCAGCTGGGCTCGTAGCGTCAGCCAGCGAGTCCGCCCACGCTCTGAAGCTCAGTTCTGCTGACTGCACACCTAAACCCTAAACAAAACGCCTGGCGCGCGGTCCACTTCCGCGTGGTGTCCGTGCCGAAGCCAAACTGGAGAAGGACCCCGAAGGTGCCTTGTTTGGTGCTTGGGGAAGTTCGGGGAAGCTGGACTTCGGGACCTTAGTATATAGTATGTACTATGTACATATTATGTGTATGTATATATATATATATATATATATATATATATGTGTGTGTGTGTATATATATATACATACTACTATGCACTTCTGTGGCTTTGTGGGGCTTGTCATTTTGGGGTGGCTCTGTAGTTTTAGTTCGCGGGAGGGACACAGATAGAAAGCGCTAGCTGGGAGGTTGAAACCGGCAATGGCACAGGTAGAGAGCGAGCGAAGAGACATGCCTCTGTCGCGTTCGAAGGAAATGACTGCTGAGGAAAAGCACTGCGTGCCTTCGTCTGGCACTGCTGGCACAAACCATCTTCCGAACAGGTATGTCGAAGTCTCGACCCCCACTGCAGCTCGAAGATCGAACTCCAAAACCCCGACTGACAACATCGGGTGCCTGGGCCCATGTCGGCCTTGCCGAAATGCATGTGAACCCCAACTTTGAGCACCTGCGCCGGGTTCGAGCAGAGGAAGTCCGGCCCTTCACTAGCCTGCGAAGTGCTAGAGCCTCTGCATGCAGCGCAACAAGACTAAGAGCCACACACTCTTGCATCAAAGCCAAAGACAACAAGAAGGATGGCGGCAACAACGGCAGTAACAATTGCAAAACACCCGAAGCAACAGAGCACCACATCTCCATGTACGAATCCTTCCAAGTAGCCTGGGCTTCCCTCCAGCCGTGGCTCTTCTGGCCCTGGACGAAGTAGTGGGCCTCGGGACCGGCTGGGGACTGCGGACTTCGGCTTACAATGCACTTTTCGAGGAGCTCCCTCGCTGAATTACGAGGCAGTATGCACTGCGGCGACGGCTCCAAGCTGTTACGTCAGCACAGCATGGGATTAATTACATCATACTGAACTGATTTGAACTGTATCAGGCTACATGGTATGAAGTTGACTTTGCGCCGGCCGCCGTTGCAGTCCTGGCCATGCACAAACCAAACTTGAAGTGTCGTTTCTCTGATTAGCAAAACGTTGCTGCAGCGGTTGGCTGGTTCATCAAAACTCGTTGTCGTCGTCGTCGTAGTAGTAGCAGCAGCCGCAGTAATTAGGAGCAGGAGCAGGAGCAGCAGCAGTAGCTTTATCAGTTTCAATTGCTATGGGAGCAGGAGCAGAAGCAGCAGTAATCGTCGTCGTCTTGCGATTAGCACAAGCATTGCAGTTGCCCTATTGTTGAATGCGTCCTGAAATGGATGCTATTGGCATCGCTGTTAATGCGTTCTGGTCCCCCTGGAGAATGACAGCGACAGTTCCAACGAACAGTGAATAGCGCCATCACAAAGTGTACTCAGTGTACTCTGTGTCTTGTCGAGACAGCCAGTCAGAGCTTTCGGCTCGGCCCCCGACCCTGACGCGAGCACCCTCGGCGATGCCGATGTAGTCGCAGACATCCTTTCGGCCTCGGGGTGGAAGATTTGGGTGGGCTGCATTGCCGAGCAAGAGCCACTCCACTCCGGCTCGGAGTGACGCAGAACGAGGCGAACATCTTCGGATTTCAACAATTAAACACAACAATTAAGCACTCACGGGCCTTTCATGTCAGCTTCTCTCGAGGTGATACAGCATTATCTTGGGACCAGTTCGAACAACGTCGAAGTCGCTCGGAAGCGTGGCAGAGCCATCACAGCATTTCGATTTCCGGTTCTGGCGAGGCGGCTGGGGCATGACGGGGCCTCATACAAAAAGTGTCTATACTTAGTACTACTACTACTATTGCTATTATGAGTATTCTTACTAAAACTACGAAAACTTTCCTCATCATCAAAACCACAGCCAGCCGGGGGACTCGTCGAGATGCGGAGGCGCCTCTGCTCAAAGAGCTGGCGTATGCCGCCCATCTTTCCCACGAAGGCCTTCGGCTTTGGAGCTTAGGTGGGCGCTCCTTGGTCGGGGAGGGCACCCTCACCCGAAAGAAGCTTCATAAACGTACGGAGTGAGAAGGAAAGAGAAAGAGAAAGAGAAAGAGACAGAGAGAGAGAGAGAGTCAGAATCGGAGGAGACTGAGCGCGTAAGCGCAGCAGCTGAACAAGCACAGACTGTTCTTTCACCCACACCCCCGACCCTAAACCCGCGGCCATAGCCGAATCCCATCTGCCCAGGTGCCTGGAACTTTTGCAAAGAGACCTTGCCATCTTCCTGGCATTCGAGGCTCTCCGCAATTACTTTTTGCCTCCAGCCTGGCTAGGGATTTGCCTTGGGGGCTGTTGCTAGCCATATTATTCCTTAGGGTTCCTTCTTCTAGGCAGGGAGTGCGCATACTACACTATACTGTACACTCGACTCTACTCTGCAATAGTACATTATACCGCCACAAAAACCCCAAACGAATCATTAATTGAGGGCCCTACATATCCGTTTGCCAGCAGGCACCTGCAGTTCTGTGCGCTCGAGTGCCGGGTTTTTGCCGCTGCAGCTATGCACCCAGAAACTTTTCACCCTCGCGCTGCAAGTTTTTGACCCCGGGCTCAACCCAGAGAGCCTAAAATCACGCGAACATTGAATTTGCATCCGCGGCTGCCCACAGCTGGAAAGGAAACGACACTGTTAAGCGAATGATGGGTTCCAAGGATATCCACGCTATGGGGCAGAGCTCGTCTTCACATCCCGATGACCCCCAGCCCCTCACGGGATCGCTTGAGGCTGCCGGGATTTCAGCATGGCCAGCGTTGTGGACTGATATGCCGACACGGGGTACCGGCCTACACGCCCAGATTCAGCATGAACCTAGCACACGATCATGCAGCATAGCGGAACATATAGCAGTTTTTTTAGACAAACTCAATCTACACATGAAAAAGCAGCTTCAGTTTAAAGTTAAGTCCATGCAACTGGACGCTCAAACTTTCAGCATGAGACTACGAAACCAATGGCGATGAGAGGAGCAGCGGCAGTGTTGGCAGTTGTTCTACTCGCTGTAAAGGATCCACAAACTAAGAGGGCGACTGCCAAGTTTGGAGATGATGAGTCGGATTTTGTCTGCCTACTACGGCCGTGGACAGAGGCCGGGCCCCCGCTGTGGCATTGCTCCGGGCTCAGGGCCCCGAGAAAACCCTCCGGGTCGCTGCTGGGCGGACTTCGGGCAAGATTGTGACTGCAGGACTGCGGGCGCGAGGTTGTTTTGAATAGGGTTCTGGGGCCCATTATACTATATTTGTAATAAGGAACCCCCAGCATGGTATAGGTAATTATTAAGGCGGCGAGGCACGAAGTGGATGCCATGGCAGCGACCCGGAATGATGCACGAAGTATTGGGGAGGAACCTCACCCTGGGAGCCAGCGGTCGAAATTAATCCTCTTAAGTTGAGGTTAGGGCGGATTGAATACAGGTGCTATCGGGATTGTCCTCAGATGCTATCTGGTGGAAAAGTTCTTCAGGTTTCCAGCAAGTCCTCTTGCCCCAGATGTCAGGGTGTTAAACCTGAATGGCCTTCTTGAGTCACGATATCTTGCATTGGCCGATTTTAGGTGCTGGTTGGATTTGTACTCTTCGCATCCAGAGTTCACCGGCCTCACAGAGTTTCCCCAAGCCTTGCCTTGCTGAGCAACGCTGCATGCCAGGCGTGGACTTGGATTAACAAGCCCAGGGCCACAGGCGAAATGTGGGATGCTCAAAAGCGAGATTTGGAGAGGCGAGCCTACGATCCTACGAGCCTCAATGTCTCAAAGTCCTCCTTTCCTGTTGCCATCTCGCAGTCCGCAGCATCCCACTTTAAAGACAAGCTGCAGCCGTTGCGCTTCGGGCTAGCTTGACAACAGGAGCTTTAAAAAAAGTCTTGGAACTCCATGGTACGGCAGTCGGACGGTCGGGGTGAGGACGAAGTCTCGGGCGGCGGCCTGGGCCCCGTCCCTTGCCGTCTGCCTCTAAGCAGGACGTGACGTGCTGCAGTCTTCCCGCAGGTTGACAGCGGTGGCACGTGCTTCTTCAGTAGGCCTGCTCCTTAGGTGCGCATGGAGCACAAGTCGCAGTGGGGTGAGTGAAGTTGGGAAGACTTCAAAGGCACGTAACCCCGGCCACGCGACATGCTGCCAAGCTGCCATCCAGGCCGTGCGCTCCACCTCGTTCATGGCCATGGACCAATTGGCGAACTCGCGCTGAGGGATGGCCCGTCGCCTCGGATTTCACAGGGCGAGAGCTTCGTGCATGACGGGATGGGTTTCAAGAATTGAAGCGGTCCACCGAGGGCGCTGGGTTTCTGGGCCAAGCCGGTGCGAGCCTGAATCCACCCAAAAACCAGAAACCCCAACAGCAGACCAGTGAAGAAGGCAGAGGCGCCGAATGCTGTCCTGAACCACAGTGTGTCGCGGATCATTGCTGATGCGCTCCCAGAGCCTGCAACTTCTGCGGACTGGACAACAGAAGCGCAAGCAAACAGACTCCCACCAGCAAAGGACATAACAAGAGCCCGTGCGCACTCAGGATGAGAATTCGCATCTGATGCACGAAGACCAGCGTGGGGACTGCAGAGAACGATAAGCAATCAGTGATGCTGCCGGTTGCCCAGGTTGCAATTTTCCCTGCATTCTACTCCTACTGTCCTTTTCCTCTGTTTTCCACTTTGGGACGAAGCTCAACAGAGACCTGCCCGAAGGTCGTGCTGCCCCTAATTCCGACACGAGCGCAACGACCTGCCTTTCGATGGACTCCGGCGATCCTTCCAGAACCTGGTAGACAACGGAGGTCCTGCCGTCCGGGTGACGCACCGAAAGATAGCACTGATTTGGATGTTGCGTTGTGCTTGTCACTCTGACTACTCTCCATCTATCTGCTTATCAGTTGTCTTGCCTCAAGGACTTCAGCTAAAGACGTCTAGCTCGCATGTCTGCCGCTGAGAGACAAACCATTTTACCGGCAACGCGAGTGTGCCATCATTCAGGGTGGATAGGTGGCCCGGCCTGTCGTTGTACAGCATCCAGCCGGTGATGCCGTTCTGTGAGTTCTTGACCTGTCAGTGGCTGGATGGCCAGGGGCTGGGGGCTGTGGAGCCATTGTTTTGGCGGTCACACTCGACAAAATTCAGGCAAGGAGGGGCTGTGGAGCCATTACAGCAACAAGAGTCAGCACTGAAGTTCATAGACGTGTATATGCATACGTATATGTAACTATATATGCAAATCTATATGTACATGTACATGTATATGTACATGTATATAACTCTATAGTTGTTCATCTATCTTTCTACTTGCCTCTCTGAGGTCCCAGCCATTGCTTTTGGAACGACCTGATCCACGATGCCTTTGGCGCTGTCTTGGGCATCGTTGATGACCGACTTGTACATCAGCTGCCTGGAGGCTTCGAAGATTGCACCCTTGCGGTATAAAAGGGCTGCGTGAGCTTGCAAGCTTGGTTTCAAGACGACAACAGCTGGCTTTGATGAGCTCAGTCCGGATCTCAGCTGCCTAGCCTATACATGCCAGATCAAAAGCTACTATACAAACATTACAGTAACATACACAAATGGGGAGAAGCGTGAGATAGAGAGAGAGCGAGAGAGAAACAGCAGAGAGACAGGCAGCGAAGAGAAAGAAAGAGAGCGAGCGAGAGCGAGAGAGAGCGAGAAGGCCCCAAAACCTAGAACTTCCAGGACGTCCATTGCGGCCAGTGCACATCAGCTGGCTCTTCGCGCAGTCTTCGCAAGTCGAGGAACCTGGCAGAGTTTTTGTCTTGTTCAGGGTGTAGGCGTGTAGGTTCCAAAGCAGCCGTGTTTTGCCAAATTTGTTGTTGCATTCATGTGCGACTGTGGAAATCTATGTATGCAGCTCCGTCTTTTTAAGTACCTTGCACGCTGATACTTGTGCATCTGCCTGTTCAACTATCCTATCTGCATGCATGCATGGGGCTACATGTATGTACAAACCTGTCTCTGTGTTTATGCAGGTATGTATGTGCCAAAAGTCTATGCCAAATATACTATGTAAGTGTGCCTATGTGCGTATGCATGCCTGCACGTCTGTGTATACATTCACGCATTGCAGCGAAAGCTCCAGATCTTGAAGTTGAACTAAACCAATACAGGAGTCTGAATGTTTTGGTCTTAATATCCTCTTGTAGTCCGTCTACTGTTAAATCTCAACCCCTCAGCGGACGATGTAAGGGTCGGAGTCCGAAGGAGAGCCTTGGCCGGAAACGGTCTAATATAGGGGCCTGAATAATTAGAATAGGGTTTTGGGGCCCATTATTCTATAATTATAACAAGAAACCCCCCAAAATAGCGTTATAGGTAATCATTCACGCCCCTATAGTATACTGAAACCTTATAAGGAACCACCAAAACAGAATTGAAGGGTTCAAGCCCAGTGCCTTGGCCGAAGCTCGAACAGCGCATGCCCCAGCCAACAGGGAAGTTCCGAGAGTCAACCTGGAAGCGAGAAAAATTGAAAGGTACCATAGGGTTTTATAATGGGGTTCCCTTTAAGATCTTTTAAGGGTGCTATGGGGTTCTATAATGAGGGTTTAGAGGCAAAAGGTTTTCCAACACGCCCAGCTGACAATGTCGCACCCCAGGGAAAAGGGCTTCGACGCACACTCTCACGCGATGCAGGCGTGGCTTCACGGGAAAAGGGTTTGGGGCTTAGGCTCAAGCTTGAAATTTTGCCCGTTTTTTTGCCTCCTACCTGGCTACGACGAAGCCCGCATTGCAAGGTAATTCGCAAACACAAAGACCATAGGGTTTAGGGATATTTAGAAAAGTCAGAGCTCCAAACATATGATATGTTTCCGCTATAGAGCTTCTCGGCGATGTGTGACTTGTGTTTGCTTCCTGTGCAGCGAGGCGTTTTTGCGGCTTAGGCTAAAGGATGTTCGGCTCAGGGATTCGTATTCCGACAGTGGTGGCCCCGAAATATCCAACCGGGGACACGCATAGTACTTATGCTGGTAATACCAATAAAACCACTGGTTATGGGAATAACAGCAATACTAATAAACACAAAAATATAATACTGATCATAGTAGTAATAATAGTAATAAGAGTAAAAATAACAGTAGTAAAGACACCAATAACCAGAGTAGAAGTAGAAGTAGTAGTAGTAGTAGTGGTAGTAGTAGTAGTAGTGGTAGTAGTAGTAGTAGTGGTAGTAGTAGTAGTAGTGGTGGTGGTAGTAGTAGTAGTAGTGGCAGTAGTAGTAGTAGTAGTAGTAGTGGTAGTAGTAGTAGTAGTGGTGGTAGTAGCAGCACAAACCAAGAGGCTTTCTCCATCGTCACGGTGTCCTCGTCAACCACATGCCTTTCATCCTTTCAGGCAAGACTGTCGTGCATGGCACGATGCCATCTGAACGATAGCCCGCGCACGAAACTTCCGCTCCTGGCAGATAGACGTCCACAGCCGCTCGACCACCTCAGCTAGATCATGCTAGAAAATGGTAGGTGTGACGACTAAAAAATCCCCATGGGTTCAAGATGCACAAGGACCCGTCTTGATCAGGGACCAAAGCCACACCAAAGCACTGAAGCCCTGAATGCACGCCATCTCCGACGTCGAAGTGGGACAAGCACGGCTCAACTCCAGCCAAGCAGCTTCTGGGCTTCCCTCCAACACCTACGGCAGCGGTTTCTGCATTTCTAACACACGTCGACCGGGAGACGCATTGAGCAGATGCGAGTTCTAGCGGTCCTAGCACTTCATACCACGACACCAGCTGCCCTAAATTCCGCTCCTGCTTCCAAGGCCCAAGGCAAAAGAAATAATCCAACCGTCGCAGGACTTGGAACGGGCTGCGATTCCCATCTCGAGGACTGCTTGTGAGATAACTACAGCTTCGTGGGAAGGTCCTGCGCCTATAGCGGGAAAACGGAGCTAACAAAGCCGGGCCTGCCACACGTGCTTCAGCTTCGCATCATAACCTCACGCACGCAGGTGGATCGCAAGGAGCCCACCGCAGACTTGTCGGTGTCACACAAATCCTGCTAAAACTTGCAGAAACGATGCCGCTGTTTTTGCATCTTCCAACCTGATGTTCTCCTCTTCTGAACAAGCCGGTAGCTCTAGGTCACCCATGTCGTTCGGGATCTCGAAGCTTTGTAGCCTGCTGCGCTACCTCTAAGCTCCGCACCGCTATCACTTCAAACCGGACTCTCCATGAAACCTTTCCAACCCGAGATCATGTCACGCTTGGGGCAGGTCGTGCGGGCGCGATTTCGATGCGCCGTGGGTTCCGGCCGACCCCTAATCAAGCCAAGCAGCACATGTGGCCGGAGACTTGGCAAGACAGGTTGTTCTTCACGGACCTGACAGAACAGCTGAAGGCAGACCAGGCAATCCCCTAATGGTAACTACTACAGACACTTACGTCAATGCCAACGTCGCCTCCCCCCCGGCAAAAAACAAAAAACACATGCATTTTAACTTCTCGCAGCAGCTGGCCGGATATCTCCTAGCCAGCATCGTCATTGGGTTTGTGCACAAACAAGACATAACAAGACCCTTGCTTCATCTATCAGGTGGTGGTGGTGGTGGTGGCGGGGGTGGTGGTGGCGGGGGTGGTGGTGNCACCAGGTGTGGGTAGTGGCGAAGCCGGGGCCAGGTGGGGTGTGAGCGGTGGGGGTGGTGACTCTCTCAAGATTTGAAGGGAAAGCATGAGGAGTCGGTGAACCAACATTAAAAAGGAAAGAGAGCAAGGGAGAGGAGAGAGAGAGGGGGGGGTTTCCGGGTACCTACGTCCATACCCCGGACACCACAACTTTAGCGCGAGAAGCCTGAAAGCATGTAACGCCCCCGGCTCCAGAGGCCACCGGGGCCCCCGCTTGGCCACGATGTCCTCGATCTGCTGCGAGGCCTTGTTAGCATCTCCCCGCCTTGGGCGCTCCAGGGCTTCAGGAAAAGGTTTGGGACTGCGTTCTCTGCAGCCCGGCGAGAGAGGGACAGAGAGAGCGTGAGAATGAGAATGAGAATCGGAGAATTACCCGAACTTGATCATCCGGCACTTTCTTCCAGGCTGCATCGTCGATGTGTAGGAGATGCGCGTCAGAGCTGGCACCTCGCAACGAGATCCTGCGGCGACAACACCGCAGACGTTAACACTGAATGGAAATCGTGACGATGATAACATATCTACAATCACTGGTGCCACCCTGCTTCCAAAGAAAAGCTCCTGTTTGCCAACTTATTACAATTTTCGCACGTTGAGAACATCTGCTGCCAGGTCATGCGCTTGCTTCTTCACCGCACGACCACTGTATCCAGCGTTGCAGAACAGCAAGCTTCTACTTCCTCACATTGAAAAGTCATGATGGGAAGGAGGCATGATGACATGAGCTGTCCTTTCGAGTGCCACTGCTGGCCGCACAGCGCAGCACAGCTTCCTAGGCATGCCGATGAGCTGCAGCAGGAGCAACACTCCACGTTCAAAAGGCATATCAGAACTGGAAATCATCTGATGTACTTGTTACCTTTGTATCTGTACAAAAGACCGCCACTTCCGCGCCTGCCAGCACGCCGCTTGCGAGCCGTGGGCGCAGACGGCTGGCGAAGAAGGCCATGGCTGCGTCTTGAGCAACAGGTCAACCCAACCGTTTGATGCAGAGACCCCAACTTGGTACACATCCAGATTCTTCATGCAAAGTCCTGCAACATCAGTCGTAGTTGACGTCCAACTTGCACCACAAGATTATGGACCTGAAACCTTACACCTCGCGCAGGGTAGTCTGTTGGGCTATGCTCCCCCCCTGCTGAGCCGTCAACGCCGGAAGGAAAACCCGTTAAGCCATCTCTGCTTACAGCCTTATCCACATACCTGCACAGACCAGCTTCCAAAGCAGACCACTTGAGCGTGGCCACCCAGCCACATTCGACGTTTCTGTGGAAGCCACCAGCCTCGTCCTTGTTCATGAACAGGTTCCAGCCCTCCGAACCCCACCTTGTAGACACAGCGGGCATATTTGAGAATTTTCCCTTGCAACTATCCAGTCTAGGCATGGCATCGGCATGCCAAATAGTCGAAACCCTGCGGGTGCAGCCACAGGGCACAAGGGCCGAAAATCGATCACTGCGTCATGTGAATTCGGATAATTTGCTTTGCAGGGTGGCGGACGAGATGGTAACGCAAAGGTGCCTTCTACCACAAGCCTTGCTGAGGCCGCATCCCGAGGTAGGCGCACATATGTCGGCATTCCGTTGCATCTAGGAAACCTGTGGCAGTCACAGCGGTTGGACGAGCAGAAGCACTCTCATCTAAAGCTCACGAAGACGCTCTGAACCACCACTTTGGGATTCTGACCAGAGCTGTCCTTGTCAAAGCGGCGAAATGCCTGCTCATGCGGCACAGGTTCGGGAGTGCGAGGAGTGGCAGCGGTCGTAGTAGCAGCAATAGAAGCAGTAGAAGATAGCAGAAGCAACGGTAGCAAAAATAGCAGTGCTAGCAGTGGTAACGCGTAGCAGTGGTGGCAGTCCTAGCACTAGTACCAGTAGTTCGAGGAGTCGTGTTGCGGTGGTAGGTGATCCGGAATTCCGTTCATCACCACTAAGCTCCCGGTGCACCTCAGAGATCTGCTGTATGTCCTTGGCGGGCCGCAGGCAGCGAAAACAAGTCTGGGAGAAGTCATCTGCGGACGACCCCTGGTCCAAAGGGCAGGGAGTTCCCCCTTAGTCTCTTCCACTCTTGCTCACAGCTAGGTTGAGGGGAGGGAGTATGGTGGGGCGCAAACATACCCCATGCCCACATAAAGACATCATGTGTGCGTAAACGTCACAAGTTCTAAGTCCTGTCGCCCCACAGCACTCTACTAGTGAGAAGGCTTTAGTTTCGGCTTTCTTCAAAGGCAGGTCAGGGAAGGCACTTTTTCTATCCCAGCTCTTCGGCATCGTGCAATGTCCACGTCTCCGCCGCCTCCGATGCACTTGCGACGAAAGCTACGTTGGGAGGCACATTCGGGTCAGCACCCTGTGTCCAAGAAGTCTCGGAATTCCATGTTCTTGTCCGTCTGCAGCCTCAATTCAGAACTTGCAGGTGTCAGCCAGCACGGGCTGCCGCAAGCATGGCCCAACAGGATGAAAACCTTTGCGCCTGCAGCATCTTGCAGCCGTGGGGCATCGAGGTGATGTTTTGCGCCGAAACATGCGGGCCCGTCCGGTTGAATGTGACTTCTGCTCGTCGGGGGCTAATTATGCCTCCTTCCAGGAAACAAGTTCTGAGAGACATATCACAGTTAGGTGTTGTGTATTTGTGTGCGTGTGTGGCAGTCGCCATGAGAAGATCAAGAAAAAAGGCTCCTCACCCAAGAAGATGCTGCGAAAGCGCTGGATGAAGCAGAAGACTGTGTTGGCATTGTCCTGCTTCTCCTGCATTTCTCGAGTTGTTACTGCCCGCGACAGGGCGGTACACGTTTCCCGGACTGAACCGAGATCTGCAATGTGACTTCTATAAGCAGCCAAGAAGTGTGTGGACTTCACTGCCGGCAGCTGCGGTTCCTTAGTCGCGGTCTGGAACTTGTCCGGGTGCCACCCGCGAAGAAGCCGCCGCAGCAGCTGACGTCGCTCCTGCCGAACAGTTCAAGACCGTAGCATCGCAAACCGCTAAATGCAGCAGTTTGTCCATCCCTGGCGCGATTCATGGAGTTGTCACAATGCCCTCACATTGTTGTTGTCACCATCATCAGCAAACGGTAACAACAACAGTGAAATTTTCGCCTTCATCGTCCTTGTGATGGTCATTGCCAACAGCAGAGGCCAGCGTCGGCTTTCCCTCAGACCGGAACCCTCATCCGGCCTCCTGTGGCCTCCGGACACCCCTCCGTAGCGCTGCCAGCGCCTCTGCAGCGCCCGGGGCGGTGGCTGCCTCCTGGAGTTGGGTAGCAGACGAGCCGGGGAGAACTTGGAGATTCAGGGAAAGTACTCGAACTCTCTAGGCGATGGATCGTGGATAGTCTGGTCCTTTGAGCTGTACGTATGTGTACCTCACAAGCCACCAGCCAAGAGCACCCAGCCTCATCTAAGCTCGGTGCAAAGAGGACCTGCGCAGACTTCGCGAGGCGCCCTGGCCGACTTGCTGCGCTGACTTCGACATGGAGCACACGACTAAGAGAGGGTATTGTAGCTCTAGTCAACGTGCTGTTTTGTCCTGCCACTGCTGCTGCTGCTACTGCTACTGCTACACCACCACTACTACCACCACTACCGCTACCACCGCCGCCACCACCACCACTACTACTGCTACTACTACTCCTCCCCCTACTCCCCCACCACCACCACCACCACCACCACCACCTCTTCCGCCTCCGGTACTCCCCTACTCCTACTCGTACTCACTCCGACTCCTCCTACTGCTCCCACTGCTCCTACTACTACTCCTGCTGCTACTGCTGCTACTGCTGCTACTGTTGCTACTGCTGCTACCACTTCTGCTCAACTGCTGTTGGACAGCTGGGTTGCAATTTTCGGGCTCACCGGCAGAAGTCCAGCCTTCTGCGACCGGCGCAATCCAAAGGTCCGGGGCCGTCGCCAGACCGAGGCGGCTGCAGAGCTGCCGCCTCCGGCTTAGGGCGACAAGCCAAGCTCGGTTTAGGCTTTATTTTGTGTTATTTTTTTTGTTGACCCCTGTTTTCCGTCAGCAGAGTACAAGTATCCAGAATGACAAGCTGGCTGAGGGAGGGTATGGCAGGGAGACTCCGAAAGGGGATGCCCAGCTTTCTCACCAGGTGTTTCTGCGTTTTAATCGCGCTTTTCCAACCAGGGTTTAGGCTTTAGGGCTTCAGGATTTGTTGGTGTTTTGAGTCTAACTCTTTGAAAGGGGCTTTGGGTGTTCATAGCTCGTTGTTTTGGGTTTGGACTCTCGCGACTCGGAGTCTCTTTCGGGGTGTGTTTGGGCTAGGCTTTCTGTGGTTTTTTTCCGCGGTTTAGGGCTAGGGCTTAGCGATTATCCGAATAAATTCACGATCATTACTATTCTGTTGCTACCACTGGCCACCTTTCGAATTACAATCCTTATGATTATGCTTGTTCATTATTGTTTTGGGTCATGATTGCTTCTATCATTGTTAGGAGTCGCCTTGCTGGTATCAGTACTAGTATTGCTACCAGTGTTATGCATTGCTATTTTGCCGCTTGGTATCGCTGCAATAGTTCAAGTTTTCGTTGTTGGTGCGGCTACGGCCACTGATGTGCTTGAAGCCGATAGGTTTTCGCCGGTATTGTTAGTATTACTTTTACTTTTACTGTTGTCAAGTTCTGGTACTATCACTACTGCCTCCTCCTCCTCCCCCTGCAACTACAACAACAACTACTACTACTACGACTACTACTACTACGACTACTACGACTACTACTACGACTACTACTACTACTACTACTACTACCACTACCTCTTGCCACTACCTAGTACCAGTACCTACTGCCACTGCCTACTACCACTACCTACTTATCCCACCACTACCACTACTTACTGCTACTACTACTACTGCTCCTCCTCCTCCTGCTGCTACTTATGATAATAACAAAGTACGCATAGCAATAACGAGACTTGACTGATAAGAAGAAGAAATGATGATGACGATAAACTCTGTCATTACTAACAATTATCACTATTGTGCTGGTTCGCGCTGCTGTTGTTGTGGTTCATGCCACTGCCGTACCATCTCGTGCATGCTTGGGGATTCAGCCGGTCGACTTGAGGACTGAAAGACCAGCAAGCAAAGCGATCACCGGGTGTGGTGTAGGCAAGAGCTCTGGCTGGCTCAGAAAGATGCTGAACAGACCCGGTCGCAACAATCACAAACACAAGCAACAAGAAGGATCAAGAAGGGTGTGCCTCCAGGGTTCGGGCACCACCTCCACCACCCTCCTGGCAAGCATATACTGCTTGGGTAGGGTAACTGCTGTCTTCTTCTGAATCGCCAGCCAAGCTGCATGATTTCCGTCTGTGGCACGCTGTCCTACGATGCAAACGATGCAGCAACTCTTGGAGAGTCCAGCATCTCTGATCAAGCACGGCATCCAACTTGAGGTTCGGGAGTTCCAGAAAAATTCGATCTGTGGCTGAGGGAGGCGCTGAAGGCACAGCTCACGCCTACGTCTTGCATCTGACTCTTCATGGTAACACATGCCGAGCTCGACCTGCTTCATCACGTTCCTAGGTTGCACTTCGAAACGTCTGCCAGGGGCCTCCTATCTTTCGACTGGCGGCCCTGGGCCCTTTCGTTCCACCGGACTGGCCCAGGGGATCCTCTCCAGCCGCCATCATCAGCAACGACCGGGCGAGATCTCCGCCAGGGCCTTTCGGAACGCGGTCCAAAGGGCAGCGACCATCCTTCCCGCGGCAGTTCCTGGGCAGCAGGGGATGGTGCTTTTTTGCATCTGCAGGCACAGCTATGGCAGCTACGACTTGGTCACAGTCTCGTGCTCGGACTTGCACTCTTGGTGATATCCCACACGGCTTCGCACAACAGAGCCGTCCACCCTCAAGTGCTGAAGCGAAGCCACAGGACTTCTAGGCTTTCAAAATGCGGCATTGGAGGTTGATATAGGGGCCTAAATAATTACCTATACTATTTTGAAGGAACAGTATTAGCGCTCCAAACACCCTATTCTAATTATTCAGGCCCCTTTATTATACTATAGACCCCTTTGAAGGAACCATATTCTAATTGATGAGGCCCCATTATTAGAAAGCTCGCTCCGGGCCCAGATCCATACGAGACTCGGATCTGCCGCCATCAGCAGCAGCGGCGCCAGTATTTCGGGCTGACCCCTTCGAGAGGGGAAGAGAGAGAGAGAGAGAGAAGGAGAGATACACATGTACTGGGTGAGAGGGGGAAAGGGAGAGAGAGAGAGAGAGAGACACGACATAATTGACATAATCCATCACACCTCCTATCAAGCAGATAGCACATAGCATGTGGAGCTTAAGGATCGGTGTGCAGAAGTCTCGGGCGCAGAAGCCTGGCCCTGAACACAACGTTGGTCAGGAGCCTTTCTCCCTTTCAGATAAGCCACCCATACCAAACACAACGATTTCTTGAAGGACGAACATCCGAAAACCGCCAACAGGCCAGCCTTCTAGCGGCCTTGTGTAGAAGCGTCTCGCCTTGTCCTTGGCAGAACTAACAACACATCCTTCATGATACCCAGCTGCTGAAAAATCAAAAGCGAATTCCTACAGTTACAGGAGCGACTGGGCAACCAAGCTTGGTCCATGCCCCTACAATAAACCGACCACAGAATTCGGTGGCGGCTCCGTCAAACTACAGACCCTAAGCACCCCAACAGTTGGTCGCTCGAGCCACCATCCCAGGCGTTGACGTCCGGCTGCAGCGTTTGCGCAAGTGATTCGGCGAGCCTGGCGAGCCTTGGCGTTCGGATTAGATTTTTCCTCCTCCTCCTCCTCCTACTACTACTGCTACTACGACGACGACTACGGCTTTCAACGCTCACTCTCGCACAAGGCAGGCAAGGCTCCACATAGGTCCTACGGCTTTAGGGTGTTGGCACTCACACTCGGACGCTCAAAACGAGGCGGGTGCTAAGTCTTTGGGGTTGGATGCAACTGAAAACAACGGCTTTCAGGGTTTCGCGTTTCACCCCCTGGCCGGACCAACGAGTATTGGAAGGGAAACAATTTGAACATCTTCGAGAAGGTGTGGGCGTTTCGCTTCTGCGTTCGGTACAACGACAGGAGATGTCTTTGCATCTGCATTTCGTAATTTTTTTACACAATATGCATACATCATAGGCACAGGTATGAGCATATTGGCAAGGCTCTCCTCGCTGCTCGCATGTAGCACCTTGCAGGGAGCTGTGAAAGCCGGTGAAAATTTGGGCCTTTTCCTGGAATCCCAAGTGGATGCCGGCTCGTCGAGTGCATCCGCACACTTCCTGGTGTGGAGGCTCTTGGTGTTGTGATCTGCTTCCAGAGGGATCTCGTAGTGAGCTTCCAAACCATCGGAGAAAGTAGAGCCTCCCAAACCACCGAAGCCCTTCTGCTCGGGTTCTCTCTTCTGCTCCACCCTCAGCTCTTACTTAACAACAATATCATGTGCCTCGAAGCTAGTTTCCAACCGCTGAGATCCCTACTCGAACTCTTCATCTGGGACTGGCCTTCTTCTCCAAGTGCTGCGCGTAGTGCGGCGATGGCTCGAAGGCAGTCTTGTGGAAACCTCGGGGGCTCCGGGAGCTGTATGGGAGTTTCCGAACATGGGGGACCCTAATACGGTACCCCAAATAGGAGGAGCCTGATTATATGGACCCCAAAATAAGGTATCCCTAATTTTCGGAAACTCCCGTATCCTTCGAACTCTATCTAGGAGATAGCTGCTGATAGCTGAACTTAAATGGAGCGATGCTGGGGTGGACGACATACAACATCGTTTAGCAGCTTGGGCTGGAAAGAGTGCCATGGAATGCCATGGATCAAAGACCCAATCACGACTTCTGCCAGGGATACGACTACGAAGCATCTTTGACCAACGGACCTGAAGCCAGATCAGGGAGGGACCCTGTTGAATCCGTGGCGAGAAGCGGCCGGGGAAAAACTGGTCCGGCCCCTTCTCGAAGCAGCCCTTGATGTCTGACGTGGACGACAAGCCGCGACTGTCGCGCGTGAGCCAGTGCCTCAACATGCGATGCGAAAGCCTTATGCAAAAACTCTACCTTTGAAATACCTCCATGTTTTCTACTGCGCATGCTCTTACCTTCGCACTTGCAGGTCTCTTGATGACTTCGGGTGCCCATCCCTACTCCTCAGATCAAGCTGCCTGTGCGACTGGTCCAAAGACTTTCGAAGGCTGCTCCTGGGAACATGGAAGGCACAAAGAGGGTGAATCACTTCTGCAGGTCTGATCTACTGGGAAGTTCCGTTTGCTTCAGGCTGATTCTTCGTGCAATGAAAAGAAGCTGCTAGAAATTGGCTGCGGCGTCAAACTTCTGTGAATGGGACCATTAGCCCAGGCTCGCTTGCAGCGCAGGCGAAAGGGGACTCACAGTTTTGGCGGCTTCCAAGCCTCAGTCGAGGCGAGGAGCCATTTTGGGCAGGATGCACTGGGACGGAATTCGCAGCTCTGTTGCTTTCTTGCCAAAGGGGGGCATGCAAACCAAGCAGCTGTGTTGGCCGAATGTCACAGCTGCGTAGCTGTAGTCCATTCCGAAGCCTCGGCTTCAGGGACTTGACCTCTACACGCTCGTGCTCGGATGCCAGGCATTAGGTACACCTTCAGCTACCAAAGGTCTGGCAGCCACGGCGACAGGGTACAGGAATAGCGTGGAGTTTCCTTACAACTCCCTCACAGCACCCAAGAGGGTCACCACCTGACGCCTACACCTCTGAAGTCCAGCTCCAAAGAGAAACTCTGGATCTAGGGGAGTCTTCAGTTACAGCAAGGGGAGGCCCCAGTTACAACAGCCCCCGATTGAAGTCGAGCCGGAAAACGAACTGCATCGGTGAGGTCTCGGCAGCCCTCCTCACAGCATGTATCAGGGTCACAACCTGCTGCAAACAACAGAAGAGGGCGATCCCTTGTGCTGTGGCTTCATGTGACTTCTTTGCGACATGCTCTACCGTCCGAGGGCATTGGGCCTCTTTACCTACCAATACGTCTGATCGCTCTCACTTATCACAGCGGGCCGAGGCATGTGGCTCCCATGTGCATCGGCAGAGAACAAGCAAGAAGCTGCTCAGCTTGAATCTGCTTCTGGTTCCCTTTCATCGCCCTCCTGGCATACGTAGAAGATCAGGTTGCTCAGCTGCAGGTGCTGAACAGCCCCGAGGAATCGCCGCTGCTCCGTGATCACGACCTGTGATGCTGTGCTGCTTGGCGCTAAGTACAAAGCCGCCAGAGTACGAAGGCCTTCCGCTCAGGATAACTTCTGACCTTGAACACTTCCCATACCAGGCACCCTGTAACTTTCCCAAGCCGTGGAACCAGCAGGAAGACTTTCTGGCCACCCAATAGGCGCAGCTGAGCGTAGAGCTCCTGGTCCAAGGCTTCAGGAGTTCCGCGGCTCAAATCCCGCCACTCCACCCGAAACCGAGACCTCGCTGGAGTCCAGCTCTTCTGACCGCGCACAGACGCGGATCAACAGCCTCAACAAAGGGCCCCCAAAGTGTATGGTGGGGATGCTCGTTTCAGCTGTTGGGGCCGAATTACTGAAGCTTTCGGCGACTCTGCGAGAATGCCAAGGAACAGGGGCCGCGCGGTGGCCTCGGTGCAGGCCTTCACAAGCCTGCGGCAGTCAGTGTGAAACGCCTGTTCAACTTGCCAAATCGTCGGTGGGAGCCCGGGCAACTGATACAAAACCCTAAGCACTAGACTGGCCCTAAACCCTAAACCCCAACCACTAAACCCAACAACTGCAGCAAAAGTTGAAGCCGGAATGCTGAAGCAGCCGCTCGCCGCGGCGCTGGAAGGCACTCTTGGAGGAGCCTGCGACGAGTCTTGCGCAGTTGGTCTCCGTATAAGGACTCTATAGGAATGTATGAGGGATTTGTGGGAGTGTATAAGGGATCTATAGGAGTGTATGAGGGATCTATGAGGATGTATAAGGCTGACAGGAAGTTCAAACATTCACCGGGGTGATCGTCACCACTGGTGCCAGGATGAGCTCGGCAGAAATAACTGTCTTGCACCTGGGTCCGTGCATTGGGTTCTTTTCAGGGTTAGGGGGCGACGACTCCAAGATCCGGATAGATTCGGAACATGATGTCTGGAATCTGGAGTATATGCTACAACAGCATCACCCCAGGTGAAAGAAAGCTCGCGAAACCCTGACAAGTCATCGGCCCTGAGACAGAAGTGCACCCACAACCAGCTACGGACATAAGCAGGTGATCAGTCGCAAAGTCGCGATCCCTGAAGCCCTGAAGGCCTTAAAACCAACCCATCCACACTGGAGCTCCTGAGGAGATGTCGTGATGCGGGAAAGCATGGTAGGCAGAGCGGAAGGAGGTATACCCATGCTCCCCGACGACCTTCGGGCCAGGGGCAAGCTGCAAGCAAAAGGGCTTCGGCATTCAAATTACAGGCTGAGTGGCGTTCCGAGTAAGCTAGCTGGGCGTGCGATTTACGGCTTTGGAGAACTGCTCCTGCCTGTGCATCGTCGTAGTGGGTGAAGTCACGGAAGCCATGCCGGAAGAAGTAGAGGACGCCCTCTACCCTGGAGACCAGCCAATCGAAAGGCATTGCCAGTTGCTCCACAAACCTTGCAAAACCGTTTCGTAAAGGAAACCAGAGCAGCACTATCAGCTATCAGGGATACACGGTGGATTGGCTAAGGAGGTTCTTCCTCGACAAGTTTCATGACTAGGGCTGTTTCTTTTTTCGATCGAGCGTCCCCTGCTTCCACTCGAACGTTTAGACATGCTAGGAATGTCAAGGGGCATCTCGTCCATGGCCTGCTTCACCACCTCGGAATTTTAGGGTGGCTCGGGTCAATCGTGCGACCAACCTGGCAGCATACCTTACCTTCGGCGGAACCTCACAAGACGTAGAATTCTGCAATTGAGAGACCCCGCGAGTCGTAACGTCTTTGTTCAATAAAGAAAGATGCGAAAGCACAGAAAAGTCGGAGTCTATCCGTTCATGTGCATGATAACGTGTACATAGTTTAAGCAGGCAAATCATGAATGGAGAACTTAGTCAGTTACATTCATATATATATATATGTTCATGTGTACAGCTGCTTGCAGATGCCCTTGTGCATGCATGTGACGATTGCATGTAAGTCTGTATGCGTCATGTATGTACGGACATATGTATGTAGGAGTTTATGTATTTAAGCATTTACGCGTGTATGTGCGTGTGTGTGCATGTGCATGTAGGAGTGTTTGTGTATGTGCGTGTACGTATGTGTGTGCAAGTATGTATGCGCATGTGTCTATGCATATGTGTGTGTGTGCGTGTAGATATGTGCTTGTGTGATCTTGTGTGGATCTACGTGTGCACCTACATACGTATGTTTGTGTGAACTTGTCTTAGGCATCTGCATGTATATACATTGGTGTGTGACATGTGCATGTGCACATGTAGGTGCACGTGTACGTGCACCTCTATGTGTAGGTGTATATTTGCATATCTGCAGATGCTGTGTTTTGTTCATGTAATACCTATATATATGTGTATATATATATGTATATATATATATACTCACATGCATGTAAACATGTATGTAGTGCTCTCTTCCACGCACAGATCCTTGCTCTGGGATCCTTCCTATAGAGGGAACAGGACTCAGAACAGCCCACGTCTCGCTAGATGCAGAACTCAAGGCCGTCAAGTCCCACGTCTGACCACCCAAAAACATGGCCCTGAAATCCTGAGCCCGAGGCCCAAAAGCTACCTAGGATCCCCTTTTCGGCATGATTGCACCCCTTTTGCGGCTGGGGCTGTTTGCGTGACTACAAGCGGAAGCCCCAAAATTTTGGCCTTGGGCCGAACAAAACTCGACCTCAGTAAAGTCAAAGCCAGGTCGCGCAGGCGCACCCGAGGCCTAGGCTTCCAAAAGCAGACTTTGGCCAGCATTCGCTTGCACGGTCGTCTATGCATCGCTGAGGTGACACGTAGTTCGAACATGTTGTAGATGGAGATGTTGGTACCATTGAACTGCGACTCGTATCTTTTACATGGTCTTCTTCGCGGCTCTACGTCGGGGTCTTGCTCTTCTTCGGAACGTTGCAAGAACGTAGGGTTTGCCTTGGACTGTCTTTGGTTCGATCAGGGCAAGCAAGGAAATGATTTGAGCTCCAAATAATCGCACCCAAGCTTTGATAATCAAAAGGCTGAGTTCAAGAGAACAGCGCAAAATGCAAGTCCTGACCTGCGGTGCGAGGGGCTTGCCACACCCAGCCCCAGGCTTAGGCGCTCACCCTGCGAGTTCCGGGGCTTCTGGCTGGGAGTTCCCTTCTTGCTGCTTCGGGGGTAAGAAGGGCAGATATGGCAGATTCAAGCAGCGTCGGACCAAAGAGTCTTCATGCTTGGGGTGCAAACTGCCCTTCAAGGCACAGGCTTTTACCGGAATGGCCGGCTGATGCTGAATTTCCGGCGCTGTTCAAGAGAGGTAGCTGAGTATCACAGCTACTTCAGCAGCCACGTATATCATGTTGGGTGGCAATCTGAAGCAAAATCTGAATCAACGCCGCGATGGCGCCGGATTGCTCGGCCTTGGAAGGACAGGGGTCACCGCGAGCTGTGCGGCCAGATGACAGGCAGTCGTCCACCTGAGCTGCGCACTCGGCCCGCCAGCGTGGAAACTTTGTGACCCCCCGAACTTTCTGCGAAACTCGCAGGACGCGTGGCGCTGCAGCCCCAAACCAAAAATGTCATTGCACACACTTCTGATCTTTGCTGACCCAAGCTACTGCCAGGCACGCCACGTGCACCTGGCGCCGGCAGCCCTTCACATCGTAGATCACGGCGAAACTCTCGGCCTGGTTCTTCCTGACCACGAAAAACCAATGCTTGGAGATTCCGTGGTTCCGTGGCTGTGGCTTTGCCAGTCGAGGTCTGCTTTGCGTGCACAGCAAGCGGGCCCGGCAGTTTCTGGGAACGCCCGTGGCTTCTTATCCAAGGCTCTCCACCCTCCCGACGATGCAGCGCTGGCCCGACAAGCCTAGGCCACAGGATCGTATGCGGGGGAGCCACGAAACACTCGCAAAGGGAGACACCCTGCTCTGAACTGCGCTCAAGCTCCAATCACAGTTCGAGTCACCAGGGAGGCCGATGATGATGCAGCGAGCACCGCTGCAGACGTCGAAGCAGCAAACGCACTCCAAACGATCGATGTCATCCTGCTGAGATATGCCAGCTTACACAGAACCCTAAAGACAAAACAAGACATTTCGGCTTTCTGGCGAGGGCATCGGATCACATCTCACACTGATGCAATGCCACTTGCTTGTACTTGCTGGGCAGCAGTTCCTCAACCCAGACCGCCTGAGCCTGAAGCCTCTGACTCTGTCCGTCGCAAATGCTCTCCTTGCCAATCCGGTACACATTCGTCGCGTCCGCCTCCCCGCCAACCACGGCATTCCATGGTTCTGTCCGACCCTGCCGCATGCGTTGGCTTGGAGCTTAAGCTTTAGCTCCGTGCGGAACTCTCTTCTACAGCGGCTGTGCCACTCGGAGACGTTTCTTTGTCCTCAGGCAACTGCAAAGCAAAGTACGAGAATAGGAAATACAAGCGCGCCTGGGCTTTGGACCTTTTGCATTCTGGAACTAGCTAGCAAGCACCCCCGCCCGCTTGACCTGGCCCGGCTGATTTGCTACTCACCCGTTCACAGCACCGCACATTCCTCCACACAAACCGATCAAGCGGACAAGCCGGCCTGTTGCATCGTCAGCAAGTCGGCTTCATCCAGGCACCGGTAGCAGCGAGGCACAAGCTGTGTCAACACCCACTTCCTGAAATCAGGATCTTTCGGATGCTCATCACAGCTCTCGGTCTCCCAAAGGTGAGCCAACAGCCTAGTATGACGTGTTTTTGCCGTAGTGCCGAGTTGCCAGCTTCCCTATGGCGCGGAACGGCCTCTAGCATGATCAGACTGGAGCCTGCTGAGTGCTTCCTAGTCACCGCAAACAATCTTGGCAGTAGCTGTGCTGCGATGCGCAGGGCAGCATTCGGATCTGCGTTTCCAAAAACCTTGGGCAAATTTACCCTGTGGTGCTGAGGAATCGTAGTTGCTGATCCTTGAACACACTCTGGAGCAAATCTTCTCTGTGCTAGTCCAATACCTGTAAGAGACGCTCTTGGAAGTGTGGCATGACGAAGCCAGGCATAGCGCAACACAACATAATGCATGTGGCGTGGCCTGCCTTTCGTGAATGCCTCACGATGGTTAAATGCCGCGCCTTCTCCTCACGAGGTACGAAAAAGCTGGCGCGTGTACGTTTAATCGTTTATATATGTACCTAGGCAGGTAGGCTGGCAGGCAGTGCGAATGTGTATGTATATGTATCTATGTCTGTGCTTATGTATACACTGATGTACACGAATGCGTATGTGTATAGGTATTATATGCATTCGTGCATGTGTGCATATGTATGTATACATACATATATAGATGCATGTACACATATGTGTGTGAGATTGTATGTGTATAGGCATAATAAGTGTTATCTACTTGTATATACATGCATTGTATTTGTATGTATGTTTGTAACAAGGTGTATGCAAGTGGTTTATGTAAATGCATGTGTATGTGTCTTTATATGTGTATATGTATTCGTATTATTTTATGTATGTATGTATGTATGTATGTGTATGTGTATGTGTATGTGTATGTGTATGTGTATGTGTATGTATGTATGCATGTATGTACGTATGTACATATGTACACATGTACGTATGTACGTGTGTGTGTGTGTCTGCATGTCTGTATGTATGTATGTATGCATGCATGTATGTATGTATGTGTGTGTAAGTATGTACGTATGTACATATGTACGTATGTATGTCTGTATGTGCGCATGTATTGTTAAATGCTTAATTAATGACTGGTTGCAAATTACTGAATACCAACTTTTCGACATTAGCTACGAACTACTCGATATTCACTGTTACCTGCTACTCGTTAATTACTCATCATCGGCTATCGCTGTAACCATTAAACGTTGATTTTAGATATATTATATAATGTTTAATAACAACGTACGAAGTACTGATCACTAACTATTCAATAGCTACGAGGTACTCGCTGTTTAGCTCTTCACCGTTACTCGTTTTGGCTACTACCAAGTATGTATATATATATATATATATATATACATATATATATATTAGCACATATATATATATATATATGCGCACCGATACACACTGTAGGCCAAAAGTCCAGGGAAAAGCTTCCATGGTAAGGCTGGCTCGATTCAGCGATCCATGGTGCCTGGAATGGAAGGTCCAAGGACCCCTCAGAGTCTCAAAAACCCGTGGCGGAAAAGGAGCACATTCGGGAAAACCTACACACCTGCCTTCGGTTCCAGCCCTTTAGTCGTATATCTGAAACTTTAAACCCGGATGGTAACCCTTGTAGCAACCCTATTACAGTACGCGCTTAAAGGAAACCCCAGGCCACATCGTACGCCCAGCAACTGTCCCAGGCACATCTCGCAGCTGAGGCCCTCCCGCCGGGTCGCCTTCTCCCTGGCCTGCGATGTCAGCTCCAAATAGGAACTCTTACGAGGGCTCTACAAGGGTTCTATAAGAAGGGTTTCTGGAAGGGCTTTATAAGGGTTACAGTACTAAGGCTTTCTTCTATGCCGCTGTAGCCCTGGCACGTCCCTGCGACTTTTCGTCCATGTCATCCCTCTGTGTCCTTTGTTTATTGTTGGAATTCAGAAGCGAGGCGTGCTTCTGTGACGTGGGTGTGCAACGAGACCGGCGACCAGCCAGAGGCACACTTTGCTTCAAGGAAAGCCTTTTTAAAGAACCTGCTGACGACAAAACAGATTGCTGATGCCGGAGGGGATGAAAAAAACACTAAGGGAGTCGTACCACCAATAGTTGCAAAGTGGAAGACCTGAAGCATAGTAAACCCACCCCGCATTAAGGCCGGCTTGGCTTTCACTTCGCATCCGGCGCCTCAGGCCCTTTCCTCTGGGCACAGACATGGAGGTGCTCCTCCAGAGCCGGAAGGGAGGGAGGGAAGGAGGCTTGTGGTTTTGGAGTTTCCAGAATTCCACGCTGATGGCTTGGGCTTTGGGTTTGAAACATACGATTGTCGCTCGGTTGCTTGGGCTGATGGAGTGGGCGTTGAGAGATCCTCCTTGGAGTGTTTGGTGCTTCTGTCCACGATCGGACCCGACTGCTGCCCTTGCTGCACAAATAAACCCTAAACTCTAAACTCTAAAGTGGCCCTAAGCATCAAATCCGAAAGACCAAATCGAAAACTCTGAACCCTACACTGGGGCTATGCTTGCATGAGCCAAGACACCGCCCCGATATCAAGGTGGCCATCAAAGGTCTCAAAGCCCACCTCTCACCGCTGCTGCAGCGTCAGATCTGGATGGACTTTACAGACTTTATCTCTGCAAACATGGCATGGTTTGTCGCTGGGGCCCAATCGTTTGGGCCACGTCCCGGGAAGCCACGGAGGTTTGGGACTTGGTTTTCGCGGACTCCGCGCTCTCACATTCAGCGATCGAAGCTTTTGAACAGTGACAACAACACCAAAGACAACGAGTCCCGGCCCGCCGGTGACTTCTCCGTGCACCGGAACTGAGAGAAATAAGAGCCGCCTGCCAGCGCCTCGAGCTGCCGTCGAAGGAACCCAGGACTCCGATGTGCCCGTTGAGGTACCTTACTGCAAGTTTCTGCTCTGCTGTTCGGTGGCCTAGCTGCCTAGCACTGGAGTCGCTAAAAGAAAATTACCTTCCTGGTCCGGGGGGCGCAAGGTGCGTGGCACCAACGGAACCCGGCAGCCACCGGACCATCACCCGCATGCCGCCTCCGGGAGAAGAACCAGAAGCATTTGATGGTGGTTTGTGCGGCTTTTGGCCGAATTGCGTCTGTGATGTCCAGACTCTTTCTTTGATAGGTGGATTTTGTAGTTTTCTCGGGTCCTTACTGTAGCCAACTGTAGTTGCCTTAGACCTCTGCCTGGGGCACAACATCATCAACACAAACCGGCTAACTGTCCCTGACCCTTGCCATGAGGCTGCACTGAATTTCCATGTTAAATTTTGCCGGACCAGTCGTAAAACCGACATATAACCTCAGCCTGCTGTGGTCACTTCATCCCGCGGCCTTCCAGCTTTGTTCCGCAAGCTGATGTCAGTTGCCCTCCTGCTCGCACCGCGAGCTGTCTGGCACCATGGCCTGCCTTCCAGAAGACTTGGTGCAGTGAAATCTAAAGCCCTCCAACCTTCGATTAGACTAGACTAGATCGAGTGCCGTGCACAAAGACCTCTCGCTCCCCACCCTTCCCCCGCGTCCCCAAACCAACCTTGCGCTCGCCCACTTCAAGAAGCACACGGACGGTCTCCATCGCCTTCGAACAAGACGTCGACCCTGTCCAAAAGAGCTTCTTGATCATCAGCCAATCCGATGCACCTTCCCAAGCTCGACCTTCCCCACGTCTAAGCTCAAACGGTCAGACGCACGGCCGGTTCTTAGCCTCCCGGTTCATTTACGTCGGACAACATCTGCTAAGCCCTAAGCTGGACCTTCAACCCCGGCTCCGATGCCACAACAGCAGGGGGGCCTCCCGCACATCTGCGTCCCAAAGATGCCTTGCACCCTTGCGCCACAAGTCGTGCAGCCCACCTTCTCAAAGATTTCGGGGTTCGATTCTTCTGGGTTGACATCATTTAGGGGCTCAGCGTCGGTTGTAACTCTGCTGTCGTTGCACGGCCTGTGCTCCTGAATCTGCCCTCCCTGCCTTGGACAGAACCTCGCAGAGATTCGAGAGCTTCATCTCCGATGCGCCCCAGAATGCCTTGGCAATTTCAGGCCTCCTTGGGAGTTTCCGAAAAATTCGGTGTGCCTTATTTTGGCATCCTTAGAACGAGGATCCTACTATTTAAGGTGCCACTTGTACAACTGAGGCAGTGGCTAAGGTGACGAAGGGTGTGAACGGGGATAAGTGGAAGACTGAGTTTGAGGTTTCGACTGTCAACCGGGGCTCTTCCAGGCAAGACCAGGGCCAAGGTGATTCCAGTCCAGCACCCGAAGAATTTCAGGCTGAGTAAAGGCTCCAACGGACGCAAAGTTCAAATTTGGCAACAGCAAATGCACGCCACGCCGCGTTGCAGTGTTGCACCCCGTAAGAGATCAACACGCACACAGTTTCTGCCGACCCTGACTTGAGCCTCACTGACAAAAGCCGTAGTAATGTTGGGCACGGCACTCATTGCTTGAGGTGGCATGTACGGGAAAGAGTCGGTGAAAGACAAGGTCACCGTCGACGATTTCCTGCCAGGAGAAGTGTTTTTTTGGGGTTTAGGGGCTTTGGGGTTTAGGGTTTCGGGGTTTCGTATACTTCTCGATTTGTGCGTGTCATCCTTGCGCAGGGGCTTAGGGTTTAGAGGTTTAGGGTTTAGGGTCCTACACTGCCGGTAAATTTCAGGATCGCGCTCCCTCCAAGAATGCCAATCCAGCCTGCACGCCGCAAGTGCTTGCTGATGCTCTCTCAGCCTGGGAACCCGGCAAGTCTTGAGTGCACTCAAGACGGTCAGGTTCAAGGTGCTGCAAGCCCTGGTTTCTGGCATGGGGCAGACGTCTACTTTTGTGATTGAGAATGCTTGGTGGAACAGTCTAGGTGAAAAATAAGTCTAGTAACACTCAGACATCTTGAGAAGGCTTGGTGGAACAGCCTAGGCGAAAAATCCGTGCAGTAACACTCAGACATCGACGAAAGCTGGTGCTAGTTGTCGTCGCCGACGTCGGCGTCGGCATGGGCATCGTAGCAGCAGCAGGAGTAGAAGTAGTAGCCGTCGTCGTCGTAGTAGCAGTAGTAGCAGCTATAGCAGGATTCCAACGCCAGGCAGCAGGTCGGCGAGCCGCTGCAAAACACCAAGCAAGTCCTCCAACAGAGCAGTCAAAGCATACCAACTGCCTGCAGGGCTCCAGCAGTTAAGGCAAATCTGCCCCCTTTGGCTTTCAGTGTTCGTGGCTCATCTCTTGCGAGCCATTCCAGAAAGCCTGCGCTAGTCTCAGGGTTTGTCGTACACTGCGCACAAGAAAGCCCCCAAGTGGAGAAACGCACGTGAGGAGGCCCGCGCTTGCCGCAGCAAACCGTCCCGTCGCGTGAAGTGCTCTGGAACTCAAACAGCAGCCATGCAGCACTTCATGGAATCGTTCCGGAATAAAGCCTCAGATCCCAACACCTCGAACTCTCGGAAAGTCCACACCTCCTTGGAAAGCTCGGTGTCGCCGCTGTCCGTGTCCCGGGCCCTGGATCCAGCATCCGGCAAGCGGCTGAGGCGGCGGCAGACTCCTGAAGTCCCAAGAAAGGGTTCATCCAGCGAATAATCCATACACTTTCGGCACCACTACCATGAAGCCATCACGAAAGAACACGGGCACACAAATTCGACGGAAGACTACTCCCCAGAAAGGAACCTACGATGACAACCAGAAAAGAACCTATGATGACAACGAACATGAAAGTCTTGAACAATAGCATCATCGCGATCGCATAGTGATGCAGTGACACGTTCAACATGTAGTACGGTACGGTGTGAGAAGTATAGATAGAGAACCACATTAAGACAGAGAAGGAGCACAACGACTCGGCACATCGACCACTGACACCAGGCGTCGCTTTGCATGCCGCTGTTGCTTGACTTCGCCTTCCGCCCAAGCCTGCATCATCTGTGTTCGAAACAGCGAGGACACGAAATCATATCCGCCGACCCCGCTGGGGCGGCGCCCAGAAGTTAGACTAGCTTCGGCGTCAGTTCCATGATACTCAACCCTACTCAACCCCACTCCGCCCCACGCCTTACCTCGGCCCCACGCGGCCCTGACCGGCCCCACGCGGCCCCACTCGGCCTATCCTTGTCGCTAGGTCTAGTAAGACTAATTTGCATAGGCTTTAGTAGAAATCCGTAGTCTTAGAGTAATTTTATTGAATCCCAATGCATG
>BGNK01003425.1:0-10357 GCA_003297005.1 Symbiodinium sp. clade A Y106 | reverse complement strand
TACCATGAACTTCCACAGCAGCATGGAAGGCACCCGTGCCGAAAGGGCGCAATAAACCGTTAACAACTTGCATCGGCGCCGTGCCTGTCACGTCATAAACGTGTACGATGACTGGCGACGGCGCAGCAGGAGGGCAGCAAAGACTGCCCATCTTCTATGAATACGAACTCAAATCAAAACTTCACCGTTGCAGCCGGTGGCTTTGGGCACGAACGGTTTGAGCCACTGCATTTAGGCAGGATCAGCATCATTTCGTGTGGCTACCGATGTGTTTCTTGGTAAAATTACTAGACTCAGAGAGGATAGCGCCGATGTCATAAATGCACCCTGCCATATTTATTGCACAGGCACCTTATCAATACCCGAATTATCAGCTCTAGTACTTGAGCAAACGAAAGCAAGTAGATGATCAGTCATGTCATTGCCACATGTTTCAACAACTGTTGCAAGATGATGGTGGGTAGCTTCTCATACCAAGACCTCGATGGTGCACCACTTCGCGGTTGATGTGAAGAGTCTGGCCGAGGTGCTTCATTGCCGTCGCTGCCGACTGCGCTGAAGCGAAACCCCTGCCATGCTCAGAGCGTATCGAGCGGACTGGACGCTTCTCGGAGAAACTTCAGGTGCACAGCTTCCGAGAAAGAATACGGAAGGCCCTGCGGAGGATTCAAAGATCCCCACAGCAAGGACATGTGTTGCGTATGTGAACCCAGAGAGGGCCTGGCTCAAGCTCCAGCTGTTGGAGTCGCAAACCAAGATGAGCGGCTCTTGGCATTCGATTGGTCCTTTTGCAGGCGATTCCGGGCTTGTTAAGGGGCCCAAAATGCAGTGGGGCGTTCCGGCTAATTTGCTGCTTGAGTCTGCTGGTCAGTCGGAGAACACATCTGGCACCAATTCCGCAGCTCCAGACTAGCATCCTGCTAGACGCCGAAGCGCAGCTTGATATCGCACTGCCCTAAGAGCAAGCCACAGGCGACGTCCTGCCGCGGCTAGCGCAGTTGGTCGTGCAAGTGGTGTCGACACAGCGCTGGAGCTCGGCTTTGCGAGCCCCTGGCAAACGTACCTCAGTCTCTAACTTCTATGTTGCGGGCAAGCTGACCTATGCTGACCTCAGCCACACCCTGCCTTGCACAGCGTCAGACAAAGCCGGGATGCCACAGGGTAACGCTCCCCGCCGGTTCCTTCCCAGACATCGCCAGGTGCAGGGTGATGCCTCGGTACATCTGGTTAAGCTTCCACTTGGGTGCACTTTCGCTGCCTATCTTCATCTTGCAGCGTGCAGGAGCAGGAGCAGTAGTGGTAGTCGTAGCAATAGCAGTCTTTTCAGCATTGGGTCTGGTCTGCGTAGTGAAGTTCTTACTATCTGTTTCTTCGACTACAACTGGTGATACGATTTTGTTGAACATCTGCACGACCCACCGAACACCGACGATTGAAGGGACTTTGTCCCGCAGTGCTTAAGCGAACTCAACTCATCCGATGCATGGCTTCCATGAGTCAGGGCCCTCCTATTCCAACAACTCTCTGTCAGATAGATGTGCCGAAAGGTTGCGGCCCCTTCAGTTTGTGCCCAGGTGCGGCTTCCCAAAAGCTCGTCGATCCAAAAGAAGGACTGCTGCCTGCAAGTGCTGTTCGGCTCGACTTCAATGCGGACCAGGCTCCAAGCAAAGGCCCCGGACCGTGAATCCCTTCTGGAAGCATAGACTACGGCACGCATGATATGTGATGATGTGCACTGGCATGAAGTGCAAACGGATTGAAGGCCACACCCTACATCCTCGACTCAGGCAAAACTGGACATCCGCCTCGCAGCCCATGACGCCCCAAGCCGCACGCTCGGAGCCATCTTAAAGCTGCCGTTCGGGGGTGCCTCTCTCCAGCGCTTTAAAGGAGGGCTCGGGGTTTGCTGAGGCTCACGTTTAAAATTTGGCATGCCATATCCGCGAGGTTTTGGAAATATGCGTGGCATGATGAATGGACGACCTGTTACGACACCGGGAACTGCAGTCGTCTCTACAGACCTTGGCAAGAGGCCTCGCGCTTGCTTCTTTATTGCCTGTATGGCCTTCTGATCCTGCTGGCTCCGCTTTTCAAAAGTTTTCGTGAACCGTGTTTCTGCCCCACTTCGTTGCGCACCTCATCCGAGCAGAGGCATCGAGAAGGATCGCTGAAGCGCACCACTTGAAACATACCTGCCCACGGACCCCATGACAATGCGATTCTTGTAGACGCTGCCATGAGCAGCCTAGGAGGCGTGCTGGCTCAACGTAATCTCCCCTAACCCTTTTCTACACAGGGTTGATTGGAGCTCGCCCGGCCAGGTTCCCTGCAGCACATCGCACTCGCGGCGAGATGCGTAAGGCTAAGTACGCACGATCCTCACTATCCTACGAGCTAGTCTGTCGGATACTCTGAACTCCGAACTCTAAACCTGAAACCCTAAGCCCTCAGGGCACTTCGCCACCGAGACCTTCTCTTCGCGTGACCTCCCTGTGGCGGAGCTCCCCCGAGGAGGAAGTTGAGCTGATAAGTTCTCCTCGGCTTGTGGCGGCTGCCAAAGTTACTAACGATGACAATGACACTATTATTAGTAAACTAGTAAGAATACGGATAACAATAACTATTATCGCAATAATAGCAGTAATACTACAAATAAAGAGCAACAATGATGCACAGAAACAAACATCGATAACGATCCCGGTACCAATGACAACAATCAATATGATTGTAGCGCAACAATGAACATGATCCGGAAAATAGTAGCAATTACACTATACCCCAGCAGCATTAATAATCATTTTGGTAATGATAAGCATGGGTCAGGGTTTGGCTTGGCCGTCGCGAACTTGCGGGGGATGCGGTCAACTCAACCCGCTGCTCGGCCTAGAACATCGAGCCACACCATCCCGACTAGAAGTAGTGAGAAATGATCACTTCAGGCGGTTCAGGCGGCCTAGGTCAGATTTCGGAAATTGGACCCACGCGCACGGAAGCGTGTCGCGCAAACAGAAACTCAGCCCCTGCAGGATGATACCCAACCTTCTATGTCAAAATCGTGCCCCTTAACCTCATCATGCACATCATGCACCCTGCTTTGAACCAGCTGAACCCAGTTCTAAACTCCAGACCCTGTGAAACCAACCTCTCTGCTTCAAGCGGCCCGGAAGGTCCCTCATCGTCGCAGGGCTCGAAAACGAGCCTTGGCGAGGCCGGCACCAGGTTAACATGATTATAAGTATAAACAAGTGTAGCTACACTCGTGCTTATAGATATACTTGAAGAATATGGTAAAATGAGACATAGTATAGCTTAACATCATCAACCATACAAACATGACACACCATTGGGAACATGACTCATCATAGCAGAATACTGTACTGCACTGAACACTGTGTCAAATTAAAGGCCTGAAGTAAGCCGGATAACTTTGTTGGATAATTATCTGGGGCTGCTGAAAGCTATATATTTGTGGGAAGCGAACCCTGGCTTCGGATCATGTGCACTACCACTCTTCCTGTAGCAGTCGGAGTTACCACGCGCTGTCGGCCTTATCGCATTGTATTTGTTCTTACGCACTGTTGTTCAAAAACCACTAGCATAGTGACTATTATTGTGGGGGGCTGTTGCTCTTGGTGTCGATGTTGTTAGTGTCGACAGGTTTGAGATTGATGTAGTAGTATCAGATAGTATCAGGAAGCCGTTCGAGGCAGACAGCAGCACTACCCACAGCCATAGTTCACAGTATGTCATAAAGTTATAATGGTCATGACGTTAACGGCACCACTACGGGCTCGCTACATGATCTGGGAGGTGCTTCAAGCGACCGACAGTCAACACATGGACGGAGACGTCGAAGCTGGCTTGACACACCAATCCATGTGGACTGCCACCCAGGCAGCCCAACTCCGCTGCACCCAGGATGAAACCGCTGAATCCCAACTCCTACCCCCTGCATCCAAAAAAGCCCTGCATGGACTGAAGGAGGCCACCAAGCGGCTCGGAGCTTGCAAGGTCCCAGGCGTTGACCTGCCAAGGCTGCACGAAAATGCATATTTATAGGGCTATACAGATATCCAGATATCAGATTTACATATATGTAACAAGATGCATAAAATATATATATATATATATATATATATAGCAGATAGACAGACACGTTGACACCATGTTCTTCTCTCTACAAGTCTCGGTGTGGAGGACCTGGTCTTTGAGAGATGTTCTTGCTTTTTTCGCACTTGCGAATTCGGGCGGAGTCGGGGCTGCAGTCTCTCACGTTCAAGTCTTCGTCCAGTCTTTCTCCTAGGTTTCACCCGAAGGTGCTAGCTGCTAGCTCCGAGATCATGGACCAAGATAACGTAGGACTTAGGACTTCGGTCGTCCGGCACCTCTGCCAGCAAGCACAGCTTGTCGGACCCCTCCTGCTGCACCTGCGGCTGAAAGCACCCTGTCCAACGAGCTTCATGAAACCCTCCCCGCTCACGATGCTATTTCGTCGTGGCATCGGCTTTGGCGACATCCAGGAATCCAGACTGTGATAACTCAGCTCTTTCTCCGCAAGCCTGCCCGCCGGATGAACTGTCTACCTATCTGTATGCTCCCGACGAAACCGGAAGTGCTCCAGCCCTGTTGGCCTTCCGGCCCTCCATCTTGTGGGGACCATGCTGCAAGTTGGATTTGGGCCGAGGAATCGGTAAAAACCTAGCGTTTGAAGCTGTCGCTGTGCTCGTGGGCCAAGGATGCTTAGGGGTCGGGCTTTCTACAGGGTTGGCGGCTGGCGTTGTCAGAAAGGCTCTCGTCCTTGGCAGCTTCGGAGCCGGATGCCACCATACTCTCTAACGACTGCGGCGCATGTCCTACAAAAACCCGCTTGCAGCTTGTGTTGCAGTCCGCACTGAGCCTCTGAGCCACCCCATGAGTGCCGGACCTTGCCTCCAACTGTCATGCTTATTACTGAGCCTAGGCAACGCTCCGAGCCCAGTCAAAACGAGAGCTTCAAGTAATGATGTGCCCTGATGCAGAACCCAAACAGTGGGATCCCTACAAGAAGAACTCCTACATGAGGTACACCCCCTGTAGGACACCACATTTCAGAAAAAAAGGCAACGCTCTGAGCCCCCGCCCCCAGAGCCCGAGCCCGCCGCCGTCTGGATGACGCTCCGAGTGCGTCGGAGCTCCTCTTGCGCTTGCTCGAACTTCCTCCGGACTGAGGGCTTAGAGGGTTTAGGGATTTTTTTACACTCACACTCGGACAAGCCTGCCAAGGTCTGCAGTAGTAGGGATATTTTTCCCCCCTACCTAGCAAGGACGAAGCCCGCATTGCAGGGTATCTCGGTTGATCGGCTGAAAGTAGTAGGGATTAGGATTTGGGGTTTAGGCTATGGGGTTTCGTCACTCGCACTCGGACAATCCAGGCGAGGCCTGTGGCTGAACTAACGGGAATGATCTGACAAAAGCAAACACTTCAAGAGACAGATACCTTTCATCCCCCTCTCGAAATCCTGTAGACTGAAAATCTACGCACCTACACGGAACACCAGATTTCGAGGGCTACAATCGGCAGATGACAGGGTTTAGGTTCCAGGGTCTAGGACTGAGGGCTCTTGGTGGAGTTCGGCCTCTCCGGCTCTATAAGTTAATAAGGATTCGAAGGCTACAGGGGCGCATAAGGGTTCTAAGTCCCTATATCAGTATGGTATTCTATACCCACACCCTAGTCACCTAGTCTCGTAATCAAGGTTCTAAGGCAGGACTTTCACACGATTGAAGGCATCTTCTTTTTTTAGCTTTCGCAATTCTGGCACTCCAGGTGAGGGAAGTGAGTTCCACGGTCCAGTCTCTGAACAAAACATCCAGCCACATTGGACCAGATGGTTGCAAAGAGATAAATACAAAAAGTGGCCGAGCCACAGCCCGGCACAAGCGTCCAGACTGAAAATACTGCGACATCACTGCGCTTACACAATGCAGCTAGACATGTGCAACACTGTGTGGTCTGGAGTTCCTGATGTTTGCAGAGGATGTATTGTCACTGCAGAACCACGATGCGGTTGGCTGGGCAGGTGGTAGGCGTCCCTGAGCCACCGACACGCCTCTTAGGCATCACCTGCCCCGTTCAGCCCCCCGAAGGCGTGGTTTGAATCAACCGTTGACAGCATAGAAACGCACTATCGTGCCGCGTCCTCGCTCGATCTACAACCTCTCAAACTCTAAAGACATAAATATCGGTGCTGGCCCAGTTCAGCAGCGCGTATGTAGGAACCTTAATAGAGTAGCGAATGCGTTGAAAGTAGCCAACGATGACACTCCACTTGCTTTTTGGATGCACTAACCCAGGTGTCAACATCCCCATCGTGGCATTTCGGAATGGTTTTTTTCAGGAGGTGTTCAAGCCTCTGACCGATACCACGGCTTTTCACGACAACCGGCGGCCAATCCTGCTGAATCCCGTTGTCCTGCCTTTCTGCATCGACTTCCGCGGTCACCTTCAGCGCGGCCGACTGCAACAAATGCAGTTCGCACTCTTCGCCATCCGCACAAGATGCAGGGCCGTCTTCTGGAAGCTCCCCTTCCAAAACGTCCACCGCGCCCGCGGCGGCAAGCATGACCAGAAAAGGCAGCAACATGGCGGAAACACGTGGCATATCTGCCCGCCCAATCGGACCAAAGCTGGGCCAGTTTGCTGTTCCGGATTGAGCCGCAGTAATTTTGAGTGTGTTCTCCACGGGGTGTTCTGTTCGGGTAGATAGAGCAAGGAAGGATAGGCTAGGGCTAGGGCCTCTGGAAGTGCAGTTTGATTTCTCGTTCTACATGGTTCTACAAGAGGTCTAGCTGGATTCAGGGCTCACGGTCTACTACGGTTTGGTGACACAGGCTGACCTATACATGTCATCTTCTCATGTGAAAAGACGATGGAACGAAGGAACTCTCTTATGCTCGGCGCTGGCGCAGTCACTTGCCAGCCAAGGCTCCCGTGCTCGAGGCACTTTCGGCAGTTCTCGATCTTAGCAGCACAGGTCGGCTGAGCACTTGCAAGGGGTAAACTCCAGTCTTATCGCAAGGTAAACGGAGGAGCTTATCAGCTCGCGACTCAAGCGAGAAGATCATGGCAGCGCAGCAAACACTCCAACCACCCAAATCCAAACCCGAGCGCTGACCGTGCGATGCCGAAACAGCAAGCATTGGAAGCATACAGTAATCTCTCGTCTACCTCGTCCCATCTGAGGACAACACGAAAGGCGTGGCGGGGTGGCGCGACAAGGCCTGGCCCGGCTCCACCTTCTCCACGGGCTGGGTCCAGTTTGAGTATCGGGCGTTGCGGAAGGTATCAGTTGCCGGGATGGGCTTCCTTGTCCGTGGCCGGCGGGCCATTCGAAGCAGGCTCTATGTCCGACAGTACCGTTCTGGTTGCAACTGTTGATGCAAGCAATGAAAACCAAAAGATCCACGATTTGGTGTCGTCCTGTTTCTGTGGCTAACGAGCGGTTCGGCATCCGATCTCTAAGGGCATTCTTATACATTCGTCCAACTCCGCAGCTGGGGACGAAGCAGAAACTGAGCCTAACATGCTACCGATAACATGAATATCGCTGCTGCTGTCCTGCATCATTCAAGCATCTGTATCGGAGCATCGCCTATGGCTTTGTATGATGCATGTGCCGTAACTCGAGGCAGGCAGCATTACAAAGTTACTACTTACCCAGATAAGCTGCATAAGCCTCATGGTGGCCATGCAGGTGCTGGGGTTCGCGATAGGGGTGGGGACATTCTCGGATGTATTTCGCTTGCTCGGCTTGATGCCTATGTTCTGAAGCACTCCAGGCCGTCCAGCCATGTGCTAAAAGCTGAGCGTGTCGAAAGATAAAATGCAGCAATGAAAGTCAGATGCGACCAGGTTGCATACGGGTGCTGCTGAATGATCTTCCTGAGACAGCCGATGCTCGACTGCAAGCGCCGAGCCCATACTCATCCATTATCGTCTTGCTTTGAACTCTACCTGCCTTTCTTTATACTTGGCACGACCCAAGGTACCGTGTATATCCGTATATGATTATGTAGCAGTGCAAGCCAGCAGGGACGACTGTAAGTTATGATGTTTGATCAGGAAAGTGATACATAGTATGGTTTTGTGCCAGAACGTATGGTCACGTGTAGTACATAGTGTTTTCCGTGACCAAAGATGACTGCATCCGCTTCCTCCGCCAGATCCCGTGAGCGCACAACACAGATGCGAGAGTGACTTGCCATAAACCTCACGAAGCGTAGTTTGGCGGCAACTTGCCCCATGCCCGTGGTCCGTAAACCGGTTCAATGCAGCTCTGCCACTCCAGCTGCGCCCGAATAGCAGACTCCGCGAGGCTCATACCCCTGGCAAAGTGGTCTCTTGCACTTGGCCAGTGCATCATTAAGCCACTTTAAGGAACGAAGTTGGAGGACGAGGAGAGGAGGCGGGGAGCAAGAAGAGCACTAACAATAGCAGTACTAGTGAATATAGTACTAGTGAATACGGCGGCTGTCGTCGTCGTTGCCTTGACCTCAATAAAATTGCGCCTGCCTGCCGAAAGGAACTTCAGACCTGAAGCGCCTCAACTGCCCCATGTCGCTGCCTCGATTCAGCAGCTGCTTTGGCTGCTGTTGGGGATGCCGGGGCAGCCTGGTGCAAAGTCACAGCCGAAATCTACTAATTCTAGGACAACCCAGCTCAGCCCGCTCTTGCCTCTGCCGTCGCCCGTGTCGCGGCTGCCAGGGAAGGAGCAGCCGCAGCATGCGTGGCCTCCGCGGCCTCCACAGCAAGTACTCGACATGTGCTCGGTATCGTGGTCTGTGTACACCAACCCACCAAACCCTTGCCCTAGACTTGAGACCTTCAGACCTTCGATACAGACTCGACCAATACTGCATGATCAACCCTCTTCTGTTGCCCGGCCTTTGCCTCGACCTTTTTGCCGTCCCGGCCAGGCATGTCACCTTTGCATTGGCTGGAGGTGAATGATGAATCAAAACAAGAACCAAGCGTTCCCCTTCTCAGGTCCTTTTGGGGGGCGCCTCAACAGCAGACAACCCCAAGAGAAGTCTGTCGATGCCTGCCGTCTTGCGCCTAACTCTACCGCACTGCTTCGAAACAACATAGCCCACAGCATATAGAGAACAGCAGCGGCAATCCTTGAATGCAGTGAGAGCCCCGTGACAGCAGCGGCAATTCTCAGCAATGAAGCTCGAGGCGCAGGTGAACAGCCACGAGATGAGCTGCTCGTAAGTGACCTGTTCGGATAGGCACGCTGGACTCCTGAATTCCTTGCAGTTCCAGCCCTGCCCACACGCGCACCGTCGAGACGTTCTTGGCGAAGAAAGCTAAAGCCGTATTTACAAAACCAAGTGAGTACTTGAGAGCAGGCGGAGATGTGCCTCGGCTTCTGCGACCTTCTAGGTATTCAAGAGTACACATTATGTGGCAGAAACGACTCGTCCATCCTGATGCATGACCAACTTTCGCATCGTAGAGACACATGATGTACGATAACATGAAACAGAAGGACACGAAAGCAACGACTGAAAGTCATTGTCATATGTATACTATAGGTCCATATAGGTATCCGTACAACATATAGGCCACACATGGCATGGAACGTAAAACCGAACATCATACACTACAGTCAGCGCTTTCGACAGGTATACTGTATACAAGTATGCCGGAAAGGTCGCAAAGGACTGTAAGGTAGCTGGGGCAATGCAAAATAACCATTTAAAGGCATAGAACCGCAGTACTAGATCTGCTGTGAAATATTGCACGAAGAAAGACGGCTTGCAGAAGGAGCGACTCATAATCCCCAGCCGCCTCTGCGAGATAATTACCGGAAGGAGTGAGAAGCTGCCCCGGCGTGATCGAACACTTGTGGAAGTGATTCACGTCATACCGCAATGCCGTGATGTATGTATGAAGAGGACGCTTCATACTGTTGTGCCACAAGGCCTGCTTTGCAATGAGATTTCGTGAATCCTACCATGTGCAAACCAATGCGCTACTTTGCTCTGCATTGCAGAAAAGCAATGATACATCGAAAAATGTAGCAGGATGAGCGGGTACTGAGTAGAACAAAGTGTGAGCATCACTACATGACCGTGTACATTGTTAACGAACAACAGCCAAATAGCAGTACAACTGTGCTTAATCCCCTTACATCAACATCGGCACACAGAGAAGATGTGCCTATATAATGTGCATACATACATACATGTATATATATGCATATATATAAATATACATGTGTGCGTGCGTGTGCGTGTGCGTGTGCGTGTGCGTGTGCGTGTGCGTGTGCGTGTGCGTGTGGCTGTGTGGCTGTGTGGCTGTGTGGCTGTGTGG